>CM064548.1:48224835-48352786 GCA_032716605.1 Paralithodes platypus
TCTTCCCTACGGGTTGTCAAAACCGTAATTTATTAGTGGCTCCTTACGTCAATGACGTAAGAGCCTAGCATATCACGACCAGTGGAGGGACCTATATATGCTCATCAAGCTAAAAAAAACAAGAATCTATTAGGAAGACCAAAAAACGAAAACTGTGACATGTGTTTAACCCTCTCACATCCTGACGCGATTTTTGAGCCTATTAGGGATACTTTAAATCCTTTGGTACCGTCAGGGGTATCTATAAACATTTAGTTTGTTTACTTCAACCTCTGCAGTTGTCTTTGAGTTAGCTGTGGGCAGAAAACTAATTTTGGAGAGGTAATTATAACAGTGAGAGTAATCTATTTCTTATTGCTAATCTGGCAACCTCTGCATCCTATGGTCGTGAGAGGGTTAAATATATAAGAGTACTGTACAGTATAGCAGTAAGAAAAAGATGTATAAGGCGGGTACCATTAAAGAAGCCTTATCTCAGAAAAATAGAATTACTGAGGTGTGAATACTGATAATCGTATATCACAAAATTAAAATTAAAAAATAAAGTTACACATTGCAATAATGTATAGGTATTGCTATGTAACAGATCTAGTGCAGTAATAGCACTCCTGCTATCCATTCGGATTGTGTGTCCTGCCAACTTGTCATGGAACTTAACACGCCCCCTCCTTTTTCATTTAAGGTGGATGGTAGGACACCCCTTCTATTACCTTACAACACTGGTAATAAAAGCATTGAACAAATAAATCCATCTACTTATTGGCCTCAGTGGGCATGCTCCAGCCCCAACGCTATGCTTGGTAATTTGGGTCTTCTCCAGAAGTACGACAAGCATATGGCTAGGGACGCCTTGTTAGAGGACCAAAGACCCGTATGAGTTATATCCTCCACTGAAAAACCAATGGGGAAAACTCATGGTGGTGGCCCATATGTGCATATCATGGGTTTATGCAATCAACTGAGGCTCAGCTTCCTTAATTATATCTGCAATAAAGGATGCTAACACTTTCTTTCCTGACCTTATTGAACCTTCTGGAGGAAACCACAATTGTGCCATATTCATAGGAATAACAGACTTAGAGTAGGTATATAGTGCCTTAACAGGGCATAGAGTATGGAGTATCTTTGCTCTTTTCAAGGCAGGAATAGAGAAAGGTATAAGGATATGTTCCTGGTGCTAATTTTTGCGATGAATCTGGTGAGTAACCATATGTACAGAATCATTATTAGGGGCAATAACATAGACAGTTAGTAGACTTTGCCATGGCTTTCAATTCTGAGACCCTATGGCCAGTAGCCAGGGTCATCAGAGACACACACTTTTTTTAGTTTCTTGTCTATACTTGGTCTCACAGGATAAGACCTAGACTGTGACAAAGTTAGGACCCTCGCGATTGACCATTGAGGAAGCAAATGACGATTTGGGGCTCTGAGCTAAAGCAAGCCTACATTATAGGTTTGACTCCTGCAAGGAGATAAAGAAAACCTAATATTTAGTAGTGGCCCCGTAATCATTGACGAACATGCCTATTACATAAGGCACCCTCTTCAAACACTCATCCGCCGTAGTTTGAATCTACCGCGCAGAGCATAACAAATTTGAGGAGCCTTCACTCATGGCTTCAGTCATTATGAATTGGGTTCTCACTACGAAAAAACTTCGTAAAAAATAAAAACAAAATAGAAAATAAGAATAACTATTCAATAAGCTTTCCATCATATCGTGGATGTACTTGTGTGGATCTTTCCAGTCGTCAATGATTACGGGGCCACTACTAAATATTAGGTTTTCTTTATCTCCTTGCAGGAGTCAAACCTATAATTTATTAGTGGCCCCTCCATCATTGACAAACATGCCTGATATCTAAGACTGGAGGGGGACATTCGTAATCATATCATAACTCTAGTAAAAGCAGATAATCAAACAACCACATAGTATTCTTACTTTGTAAAAAAGATATATTTGGGTGCATAAACTTTATACAGCCTAAATCTTCAAAAAGGGGTACAAGCAGGAGCGTGCTTCGAAGAAGCCTGCTTGAAAAAGGGTTAACTCTGAGACTCTGTACACAGATCTGCTAGTTAAGAAGGCACCCCACTTAAAGTAAGTGGTGAAAAATAAAAACTTATAAGTTTACATGTGCACATATAAACCCCATTAAACTAGTGGATATATTCCTAAAAATATAACCCAACATAAATGAATTCTTGTACTTTCGCAGAAGTACTGAACTCGTGTACTTATGCAGAAGTACTTACATCAAAAATAAAAGTCGTAGTTGCAACTACTGAGATTTCTTAGAAATCTATTGCTTCACAGCCAAAACTACTTACAACAAGAATTGTTGTATTACTACTATTGGACTTTAGCACAATTTCCTGTAATGAATACTACAGAGAAATTTTATATCACAATACCTACAAACAGTATCACAGCTCGTATGTTCCGTACACATACTCCGGCGGGGTCTAGGGTGTCCTATGTTACACTGACTGCACCCCCCCCCCCCTTTTCTTGAAATTAAACAAAAAGTGATTAAAAGGCTCGCCTAGACCCCCTGCCGCAAAGCTATACAAGGCAAGGAAGGTTTGTCTAGAGCTACTGAAAGGTATCGAGTCAAAAACGTATGATTAGAGGCCCACAACTGTGTGGACTTAATATCTTCAACCGAAAGATTATTAAGGAAACGTAAAGAGGCTTCCCCCTTGCGTAAATAGTGGGTTTTGCCCACAACGCCGGGATTACTCTCTTTAAAGACCTCGACCAAGAGAGAAGCCAGTGTACGTTTCATCAAGCGTTTACCCGTACTTGCTACCCATAAAGCACCCTGGTGATTTAGAGGTGCCACTCTCAAATATTTGGTTAGAGCTTGCACTGGACAAAATGATGGTGCACCTTACCCCTTTTCAACGCCGGCACCGTGAACTCTGAAAACACGTGTTCACTGTGCTCATTCTTGGCTATGAATCCTGGGGAAGGTGCAATGTGAATACACTCATTAAGCCTACCAAACCTGAGGTAATTAGGTGTGTTGCTCATCGCCGCTAGCTCAGATACTCTGTTACCGGTAGCCAAAGCCATAAGGAATACTGCCCTTTTTATAAAAGTAATGTAAAATCTGCAGTTTTTTTGGTACAGACGGGAACGAAGTAACGACAATGCTTTGTCCAGAGACCAGGTAGGCATGAGCTGACGGGGAGGTGGGCGGAGTTTAAAACATGCCCTCATAAAATCACTACAGATAAATGTTTCTGCACGAACAGATAATTTAAATAATTAACAACCAACGCCACCGAGGGCACAGTTTGTTCTGTTCTAAGAATCCAAGACGTAAAAGCTTGCCAATGCGATTGATACTGTCGCTTTGTAGACTGGGTATATTGATTCATGAATTTATTGGTCACGTCGCTACCATATGGTGCTAGCCACTTGGCCTCCTGAATGTCCATAATGCACAAGTCAGCGAGGTTTCTAGGTTGCCAATTGTGTCTAAATGGAACAACCCGACCGGGAGTGACACCGGGTGCGGGCACCACGTGTTCAATTGCTGGTACCACAACTGCGCCGGCCACAGGGGCGCGATTAGCGAGACTACGCCCCGCTAATCCTGTAGTTTGTTGACTACATGGCACATTAGAGACGCGTCTGGCGGCGGAAAATAGATAAATGGAACTCCACCTGTTCCAGTCCGTCATCAGAGCGTCTGGTCCGCCCGCCGGCGTTATCGTCCGGCGGGTGATGTACAGTGGGAGTTTGTGAGTCTCCTCTGACGCAAACAAATCCACTTGTGGATGGTAAGGCTCCGCAATCGCTTGAGCGCCCATTCTACTGTTGTGCTTTGTCTCCGAGACAGAGCGTCTGCCCAGACGTTTGCTACGCCTGGGAGATAAGATGCGTGAAGATGAATGTCCAGCCTGTTGGCTAGTATAAAAATCTTTTCTGACACGTTTAGCAACTTCCGAGATCTCGTTGACCCTTGTTTCTGAATACAGTGAACTGCATTCAGATTGTCCATTCTGAAGGCCACCGACTTGCCCCGTAAAGCAGAGCCGTGAGCCTGAAGGACAGATAAGGTGACTAGTAAGTCTTTGACATTGATGTGGAAGATTTCTAAATGGGACCAAAACCCTTGACCCTGATGCCCGAGGTTTGACTAAAAGACCCAACCTATCGTCCCTGACGCATCTGTGTCCACCCATACCGACGGCGGAGGAGAGGTTCATGACATGACTGAGTGCAACATTTCTCTCTTCGCCCAAACCGCTAGTAAGTTGTGTAATAACGTTGGGATAGGCCATAATATTCCCGCCGGTAATAGTGGGAAAAATTTGTTGCCCTCCAAGATTAAACGTTTGCCCTTCAACTGGCCCAACTTCACAGTTAGTTGAACCCAGTTGAGAGAACCGACTAGAGATTCCCAAAGTCTCCGTGTCGTAGTCAGACTGTGGATAAACATAAAACAAAATTTGCGAAATCTGTTTCGAGTGTCCACACTCTGACTCAGAGTGAGAGAAGCTGTGTCCTCGACCAGCCCTATCCACTGAAATACTTGTGAGGGAACAAGGGTTTGACTTTTACTAAGTTGACCTTGAATCCTAGAGATTTGAGATGGTTTAACGTAATGTAGACATGAGTGATGCATAACTTTTCTGTCTCTGCCACCACCAGTTAGTCGTCCAGATAACACAAGATCCTGATCCCTTGTTCTAACATGGGCATCAGGGCTTGCCGGGACTTTGCTTGAATGCTTGTATGCTTGTGCCAAATTGAAAACAGTCATCCAAACTGCTGGTGAAATCAAAGAAGGGGTTAGAACTGGAGACAGAACTACTTGGCTTGCAATACGGTCAGGAAGTTTCTTCACTAAGAACATCCTCAGATCCTGCCTTGCTCGAACTGCCTCTAATAAGGCGGTCCGAATATCTCCTAAAGACTTGGATGGAAGTCTGGAGAAACAAGCGCCGGGAAAGTTCAATGGCTTTCCTGACTTCCGCGGCTTCTATTGCCTGAGAAGAGCGTAAAAGAGACTTTGTTACTTGCTGGGTAACCATATATTGCGAAAACAGTCTAAACGCTTTTCCTCTTAACCTAAACTCGCGGTCTAGGTAAGCTGGGGAAGGCGTGCTAAAGGGATCTTTTAATTCGCACAAATTGATTATTTGGGGGGCAGCCAAGAAGTCAAACAAAGCAGAGGGGACTCCGCCGGCACTAAAAACCGGAAGAGAGAACCAAGAATGGTGTTCTTGAGGGATTTGGTGGGAAGATTTTGACGTGAAAGTAGTTGCAAATTGTGAGCCTCTGTTTCTCATGCCACCCAAGGTCCCGTACCCAACTGCCCCACCTGCAAGACTGGATTAGAGGCTGAGTTTGTGATCGGAAACATATCCAACTCCGGCGTCAAAGCAGAAAGTGCCTTGACGTCGTTAAAGCCGTTATTCTTAGTCCAGTCAGAAAATAGCTTTGAAGCTGAGGCAGGGGGCAGGGCTGGTGTTGATGCATACACAAAAAAGTCATGGTTATAATAACGTGGAATGGCCTTAATATGAACATCCAAAACATTTCCTTGACTATTCAAAGCTCTGAGTTTTCTAGACTTATTGCCTTGGATTACCCACTCATGTGGTACAGGGAACTCCCCCGAAATAGTAGCTTGTGCTGCCTCTGTCTTAGTTGGTAACATTTCTACCCATGACTCATCAGGCCCGTATAAAAGAGGCATAGCTCCTTTTTTTGACTGGCGCCTTGTCTAAAGGAGGGGGAGATATGTCTGATATGACTCGCACATTGGAAGTAGTGAGAGCTGCTGTGCCTGGCACATTGGAAATTGGATCTGACACAAGAGGAGGGTTAGGTATTTTAGCTAAAGCAAAGGATGTAGCCAGAGGTCGCACATTCGTCGACACCGCGGGAGCTCCCGCACCAACTATAGGAGTTTCCGGCGTAGGGCCAAAGAACCTATTAAGTGCATTCAATAGTAATCCATCAATCTCTTCCGCCGTTACATACCTAGCCGATGACGAACTCCGTGGAGATTCGACAGTACCCTGAGAGTCGTCTAGAAGGTGACTGGACTCTTCAACCTCCATCTCTGAGACCAGAGATCGTTGTTCTTCATCCATTAAGTCTGGCTTGTCATGGGAAGATCCCGCCAAAGCCGGGACCTCCACATGTTGCCATGTTAAATCTGGGATAGAAGATGGTACATCGGCATCCCGGTGGACTTCAGCCACTAGTTGAGTCCCAAAGGGATGTGTTCTGTCCTGCCAGGACTGTGAGTATCGCCATACACCTTGGCTGTGGCTGTCACTCGCTTGCGAGCTTGGTATACTCTCCGATTGAGAGCCCTCGCCCGAGCCCCGTAAAGGTTTATGATAATTAAAAGCTCCCATAGCTCAAGGATATCACATTGCAATGCTTTATGTGCTACATTCGTTGAGTAAGTAGCGAGAAGTTGTTTCCCTTCTTGTAAAGCCACCGCCGCAGGATTATCTTTCTGAATTAGAACTTTAACAGTTAGGAGGTTACAAATAGCGCAATTCTTTGTCACCCATATCCCCCGTAACCGATCTGGGCATTTAACACATTTAAAGCAGAGCTGGTGAGCAAAAATAGGGATACCTGAGCATAACGGCGTTGAACATACAGCAATGAGAGGTTCAAGTGCCGACATGACAGAGACTGGGGGAAAACTACCCCGCCCCCGGGAACTACCTGGTCACCTGGTGCAACACCGGTACTCCGCCCTGGAAAGAGAAATTTCCAGGGATTAATGCTCATAAGGTTACCCCCAAAAAATGGTACAAAACATGTGCCACAACACCGCCGGTCAACGAACCGTAGCACTGCACCACTACTTTTCGTTTTCCTTTAGTTTCATATTAAAGATTTCAGCATATCTTTACCTGTCCAAAAGATTTAAGCCGATCTTCTGAATCCTCATAAAGATGAAGTATATCTTTATTAGAAAGCCGTGATACCCTAGTGTATCAATCAATTGTTTGGCAAATTATCGCGAATTGCACATTCGTTAACATAACCACCCGAAGGTACAACCGCCGGGTTTTATATATCATGTCAAACCAATTGTACCTGCCCCAGACCTCTTTGTAAAAAGGTCGCCGGGAGGGAAAGACCAAACAAACAAACAGCATTGTTTCAATGGCTTATTAAAGATTTCAGCATATCTTTACCTGTCCAAAAGATTTAAGAATATCTTCTGAAACTTCATAAAGATGAAGCATATCTTTATTAAAGATGAAGTCTTTCAAGTATCCCTTTACACTTGAAACACTAGTAAGATTCAGGCATCTTTTTATCCCATAAAAAGTCTAAGCCTATCTTAACCTCTAATCCGGCTTCTCCCAGAAGCCCACATAGATCGCCGTCTTGAAGGCCATAATACCCTATTGTATCAATGAATCGTTTGGCAAATTATCGCGAATTTGCAAATCCGTTAATATAACCACCCGAAGGTACAACCGCCGGGTTTTATATGCAATGTCAAAACCAATTGTACCTGCCCCAGACCTCTTCGTAAAAAGGTCGCCGGGAGGGAAAGACCAAACAAACAGACAGCATGGTTTCAATGGCCTTGAAAAACCGAGAAAACCATATCCAACAGGTGTCGGCATGATCACCTAGATAACTGTGTGGAGCCCCCCTCGTCGGGAATAACACAGGAAGCCTGATCACAGGCTCGACCACAGAAAACGCAGTTTCTAATGAGCCCTCAAGCTACCAAACTCGCCGGGGTAACTTACCTATTTTAGCCATCCTGACTAAAACTCGGTAAACAAAAACGGCTTTCTCGGAGCAACGAGAAAAACGCCGGAAAGGTAACCCACACCAAACAGAACGCAGTCTAATAAACATAATCAGACCCACAGTCCGAAGCTCCTGGATCAGCCAATCACAACTAATCCAGGACACACATGGCTCATGAATACATTTTTATTATAATAAACAATGAAAACACTTGCATACGTGAAAAAACTGCGAGTGGCCGGCTAGGCCTGGTGAGAACGGAAAAAACACTTAATGACGTCGAAACACCATCGAAAAGCACTCCATCCCACCAAAACTGGAACAGCCGCCACATCAAAATCGTAGAAAACACCCGGGTAAGGGTAACTCGCCGGGTAACGAGACGTAATACACAACTATCACAGCTGGGCGGGTGCCCAACCCCGAAAGGGGTTGAAATAGGGGAGCTATCCCCCCGCCAAAGGTGGCTTTCTAGGGCCTTTCCTAGCTGTTGCTGAGAGGATTGGGTTCTAGTCATGTGGTGATGGGCTGGTCTATCAGAGTGAGAACTGAGCGATCTCTGCCATACCCATAGCTTACTCTGACTGTTTTTTACTAGATCTCAGATCTCAGATGGCGTCCGTGGATTGACCTCCCAATCTACCAAGATTGGAAGCCAAAGCGTCACATTTTTCCTTTGCCCCTCAACTTTCTCTTCATAATTGCTGAGGGGCACAGGGCCTTGGGTGGGGCTTTGGCTTTCCGGGTGTTTCCTCACCCTCCTCAGCTCCCCGCCATGGAGTGGCTTCGGTCACTCAGGTTTATTGTGGTCGGCAGGGAGGGTTGTGTGGGGGGCGCTCGGTTATGGCCTTGGCCTTGCTCGGGGCCTTGGGGCTGTAAAGATTTCAGAATATCTTAACCTGTCCAAAAGATTTACGTATATCCTCTGACATGATATAAAGACCAGCATGGCTTTATAAAAGACGCAGTCTTCCCAGTGGGGTTTGTTAAGTTTTTTACTGGGAAACCCATAAAAAGACGCCGGCCCCTGAATTAACTCGCAGATCAAAAACTGGGAAGCCTGTCTGAAATGCTAGATCTGACTTCTCCCGAAGCCTCCTAGATCGCCGGATGTTGAAGGCGGCGATACCTTAACGTATCCCTCAATTGTCTGGTCAACTATACTGAATTGCAAATCCGTTAATCCCACCCTCCCACGGTGCAAACCGCCGGGTGTGAATTGAAATCTATAACGTTAACCCCAATTGTTCCTGTCCCCACTTCTTTGCCAAAACAACGCCGGGGAGGAAAGACCAATCAACAAACCGCCTAGTTTTACTGGCTTTGCAAAACCGGAAAAAAAACTACTCAACAAGTGTCCGTATGAACACTTAGTTAAATGGGTAAAACCATCCCGCCGGGAAACACAGTAAGCCTGAACACAGGCTCCACTACAGACGCAGTCCTGGAGAGCCGTAAGCCACCACTCGCCGGGGGAAAGAAGCCTAATTTAACCACGCGTGATTAAAACTCGGCAACCAGCCGGTTTTGCAAGGTGTAACCGAGAAAACCCGCCGGAAAAGGCAACCCACCCCGCCCAGATTCAATCTGAACGCACCAAAAAGACCGTGGAATTAGCCAAAGCACAACTAACCCAGGACACATAAATAACCCGTGGAATTAGCCAATACACAACTAATCCAGGATACACAAATAGTCCGTTGAATTAGCCAATACACAACTAATCCAGGACACACATGACACAGTATTACATATTTAAAGCATAAATCAATAACACTTGTACATGTGGCAAGCTACGAGAGGCTGGCTAGGCCTAAGCAGACGGAAATAAAAGGAAATCATGTCGTAATATAAACAAAAGCCTTGAATCATATCACAACAGGAACCACCGTCAACACACCACTGTAGCCCAAAATTCCCGGCGAAGAGAAAAACTGGCTCGGGACCCAGAAAAAACTTCACTAAGTGAAGAAAAATACGCTGGGAACGTCAGAGAAAAAAGCTACCTCATCAGAAAGATAAAAGGAAGCAATAATAACACGTAAAGAAAGCCGCCTACATCACAAAGCTAGCTAACTGTGAAAAAGTTCACCTGTCCACAACAGGACCACGAGGGTACACCCGAAATAGATGCCCCAAACACACGACCCAAAATACACTGCACTGCGGGCAACTAGCCCAGGACACTCCTGCTACGCATATCCTAACCTTACTCGAGACATCCCGGAGTAAACAAATGAGAAAAAACTCACTAGGGACGCACCAAATGCGGAACCAGCGGAGCGTGGGGAGGCACGTCCGGGCAGGTTGAGCGCAGAGCAGAGAAGGAAGAATGACGCCTGAATTAGCGTCTGGTCAAAGATCCACACAAGTACATCCACGATATGATGGAAAGCTTATTGAATAGTTATTCTTATTTTCTTTTTGTTTTTATTTTTTACAAAGTTTTTTCGTAGTGAGAACCCAATTCATAATGACTGAAGCCATGAGTGAGGTCGCGTGCGCTCATGATGAAGGCTCCTCAAATTTTTTATGCTCTGCGCGGTAGATTCAAACTACGGCGGATGAGTGTTTGAAGAGGGTGCCTTATGTAATAGGCATGTTCGTCAATGATGGAGGGGCCACTAATAAATAAAACCCTGTTCGTCTTTCTGGGGCAAAGATAAACCAGTAAGCGACAAGAAGGGTTGCTTTCTGCCGATACGTGGTTTATAAGTGTGTTAACTGTTAGTTTTTTAAAACCAATTAAGAAATTTAGGTGCTTCAGCAACAAAGCAACCGATGGAGACTGCTGGATTGACTCTACACTCCAAGTTGTAAATTGTTTACAGTGTGAACTATACTGTCTTAAGTTGATGCTGCGTATTGACTAGTGAGCGTATCCGTGATTTCCTTGTCGTAGGACGGTAGCCACTTGGATATGAGAATTTCCACATAGTAAAATTGAGCGAGGTCTGCAGGTTTCCAATTTCTTTCAAGTGGAAATAGGACAGGGGGGGGGGGGGTTGTAGAGGTTTTTGTACCACTGAGTACAAGGACCACTGAGTAGAGAAGGAATAATGGATCATATGAAGTCAAACCAACTTTTCAGTGGGAGACAGTTCGGATTCTTGCCGGGGAGGTCGACGGTACTACAGCTAATTAAGGTGGTAGATGATTGGATGCAAATTCTAGATGATGGTGATGTAATAGACGTGGTATATTGCGATTTTATGAAGGCCTTCGATAAGGTCCCACATAAAAGGTTAATAGAGAAAGTTAGAAGCTATAATATAGGGGAGAAATGTGTGAAATGGATAGAAGCCTTCCTGAAAGATCGGAGACAGAGGGTATTGGTGAATGGAATAGGCTCGGGGTGGAGGGAAATTACAAGTGGGTACCTCAGGGATCTGTGTTGGGACCATTGCTGTTCGTTATATTTATCAACGACTTGCCTGAAGTTATAACTAATGGAAGTGAGGTATACCTGTATGCGATGACACTAAACTGTATAGAAGAGTGAGGAGTAAGGAAGATATGGGTTTGCTTCAAGGAGATGTGGAGGGCATGAAGGGATGGTCTGAGCATTGGTTAATGCCTTTTCATGCAAAAAATGCAGTACATGCGGATTGGGACCAGCAAGATAGACAAGGTAGGATACAGTATGTATGAAGCGATGGAGGAAGTGAGTGCAGAAAAGGATATAGGAGTAGTGATAGATAATAAGTTAAATTTCTCAGAACATTTAGCGGAAAAGATAAACAAAGCCAATAGAATTGTAGGGCTGATAAGGAGGACATTTGTGTCACTTGACGAAGAAATCTTCAGGAATCTATACAGCGCTGGTTAGGCCACACCTGGAATATGCAAACCAGGTGTGGGCTCCATATATGGTAAAGGATATAGAAGCAGTGGAGAAAGTGCAGAGAAGAGCTAGCAAGCTGGTACCAACGTTGAAGAACGCGGGCTATGAGCAGAGGTTGAGGACACTGGGACTTCCGACACTGGCATATAGGAGAAAGAGAGGGGATATGATAGAGACTTTTAAGATAGTGTCAGGAAAGTACGATGAGGATGTGTGTGAAGGTATCTTCTTGATGCGGGAGGGAACAAGAACGAGAGGACACTCTAAGAAAATTTACAAAGAAAGAAATAGGCTTGAGAAGGCGAAGAACTCATTTTGTGATAGAGTGGTAAATGAGTGGAACGCACTGCCCCAGTATGTAGTCGATTCCGAATCAATAAGGGAGTTTGAAAGTAATCTTGATAAAGCATGGGGAAGACAAGATTTGAAGTTTGATTATAAAACAAAAATACAGAATAGTAAAAATGTTGCGTCTGCTACCGCCGCCGCCAACACCGTGAACGACCGCAGCAGTGCAAGCACTGGTACTGAGCTGGATACACAGGCATAGTTTGCCTTTTTCCAGAGGATCTACTGTAAGAAACTGTAAGAGTAAGTTGAGTGTGCCATACCTGAGTAGGCCACATAGGGGTAACCCGGACCATTTGACCCTGGAAAAACCTGAGGTGATGCATGATTATCACATCATAAATCTATGTCCACCTGTTCCAATTCACTGTGAGGGCATCTGGGCCCCTTTCTCGTGTTATGTCATTCCGAGATATGTACGACTGGAGCTTCGTTGATTTTACGAGATGCAAACAGATCGGTTTGGTGTAAAAAATGGGAGAATTAAGTGGTTGGTTGCTTTTTGTTTGAAAGCCCATTCCGCTGAGGTAATCTTTCCCTTGGACCGAGCATCCGCCCACAGGTTGGAGATCCCTGGTAGATATGTTGCATGGATTAACCCACCAGACCCGGTTGGGCTCTGAGAAACCCATGACAAATGTGCCCGCAGAACCCGGTAGGGCTCTGAGGCACCGGCAGCTTGAAAGCCTGTAAGCTTGGTGTGCGAGGCGTCCGTCCGACGCATGTAAACAACAGCCGGTTGGACCGACGCCGCGCATCTCCGACCACATGAAGGAGAGGCGTCGCTTGTTCGTGTGTGTTATTGTTAAGTGGTGAAAAGTAGTGAAAAGTGGCTGATATCGCCACAAAGTTCTCTCCACAGAAATCGTCATCACAACTGAACCAGTTGAGCTAGAGAGCTCTACTTAACGCCATTCTACAGGTACGAAACACATCTATGCTTGGGGATGTGCGGGAATGCGGAAGCAGTCAAAATAACAAAGATACGGTAGCCTAGGCATAGACGTTTTTCTGCCAAAATCCCCGGGTTTCGGTGAAATTATAGAATACAATAGCCGGGACTGGAGGGTTAATATGGAATGTTTTTGGGCTAGAAAGCATGTCTTTTCCCGAGAGATCCTGGGGAAACCTGGCCCAGGTGGGGACCTGTTTCCTCAAGCAAATTACAGTGGTCATGTTGTCCATCTGGCATGCCATTGACCTGGAGGTCAATGACATTGCATGAACTCTGGGAAAATTAGAGGGACTGTTAGCTCTTGGGTATTGATGTGACCCTGACTTAATGTTGTCCCTTTTCCGTGATTCTGATGGCCTTCCGTTGACTGATAGTCCCATCCTATCAGACTCGAGGTGTCTGTGTCCACCCATAGAGTGGGAGGTGGATCTGACCAATGTGTCACTGATCCCTTTACCTGAGGTTTTACCACAAACGACAGAGGGTGTAGAATTCTCTTTGGGATGAAGAGAGGGGAATTGTGAGGTGTTAGAGGGAAGGCTTTGTTGCCTGGCCAGATTAGTTCCTTCAACCTGAGGAAGCCTAGGGGCCTTGTAATTTTTGAACCCAGATTAAAGGGCCTATCGGAGATTCTCAAAGTTTCCTGGTTATAGTCTTGGTATGCAATACTCTGAACAGTTTTATTTGAAGACATTTGGCATTGGTTGGACTTTGTTTTATAGTCTGAAGTTATGTATCCCAGATTAATGCTACTCATTCTGCTGATTGTGTAGGAGTGAGATTTTGATTTCTCTAAATTTACTCTGAAAACCAACTTTGTCACCTGTTGCATGACTATCAAGGTTTGTTCTTGGTAATGGTGTGGGGAAGACCACAGCATCATCCAATCTTGAAGGTAAAACAGTATTTTTACACCGTCTTTGAGTAGAGGGAGGAGAGATTGTTTCACTATCTTGGTGAAAAATTCTGGGAGCTATGATCAAGCTGAAAGGAGTTCTGGTGAACATCGCCACTTTGATTCTGAATGGGATAGCTAGGAACTTTTGGTACCTCTTGCTATTGGGATGTGCCAGTAGGAGTCTTCTATAGCTAGATTAATTATTCAGACCTTGGTTGTAGAATTAGCTTTACATGGGAAATAGTTAACATCCTGAACTTCATATTGTGAATTAATTTGTTGAGGAGGGACCTGTCTATCGTAGGCTTTAGTTGTAGACTGTCCCTTTTTGGGGAGAGGAACATGTGTGATAGAAAAGCTGGCATGCCTTCTGGTGCCTAAGTCACAACATTATCTGTCAACATTTGGTTCATTAATGTTTTTAAGTCTAGAGATAGTTGTCCATTGTTGGACTGAGCTCTGAGAAGGGGTTGTTGTTGTTGTTCCCCAAGCTGCCTGGCCGAACAGCCCCAAGTCCCCGAGCAAGGCCAAGGCCATAACCGAGCGCCCCCACAGAACCCTCCCTGCCGACCACAATAAAGCCTGGGTGACCGAAGCCACTCCATGGCGGGGAGCTGAGGAGGGTGCGGAAACGCCCGGGAAACCAAAGCCCCACCCAGGGCCCTGTTCCCCTCAGCAATTATGAAGAGAAAGTTGAGGGGCAAAGGAAAAATGTGACGCTTTGGCTTTCAATCTTGGTAGATTGGGAGGTCAATCCACGGAAGAGACACCGTCACTTGAGATCTAGAAAATATATAAGTAAAAGGAACAGTCAGAGTAAGCTATGGGTATGGCAGAGATCGCTCAGTTCTCACTCTGATAGACCAGCCCATCACCACATGACTAGAACCCAATCCTCTCAGCATCAGCTAGGAAAGGCCCTAGAAAGCCGCCTTTGGCGGGGGGATAACTCCCCTATTTTAACCCCTTTCGGGGTTGGGCACCCGGGGTTAGCTTGTTTGCCTGAAACTGCCCAAACATATCCCTCTGAGGGCTTAGCAACAGAGCATGAACCTCATTCCAGGTCGTTTGGGGAATCAATCTGCATGTGAATCGAGGTGAGAAGAGAGCCGGAGTAGCAATGTCTTTGGGCATATTCTTGGACAATTGGGTGAGTGGATACTGTCTAGCTCTAGTTGCCTCAAAAATTGCAATCTTAACATTCCCAGTGGTCATCCGAGAATTACCACGTGAAGCTCTTCTGATAAAATGAAGTGCAGACCTGGAGTTTTGTTCAGGGATAGAATCTGCTACTTGCCTCATGGCTTGTGCAAGTTGTTGTTGTGTGATAAAATTTTACAGTAACCTATGGGTTCTTTGTCGTAGTTTAACCCTCCAGACCCGGGGCCTCTAGCTCGCGACTGTACTGTGGTACCGGGTGTTTTGACGATTATTGGGTTATGTTAACTCACCTGTAACTCAATGAATAGGGCATGTAATGTTATAAATAAAAAACTAAAATGTTGCACAAGCCTTCCTCTGTAGAATGCCGTTGAGTAGAGGTCTCTAGCCCCAGTGGTTGCATAATGGCGAGCGCGGGAAGTAGAGTGATTTTCTTCCCGCAAATTCTTCCCGCGTTCGGATGCGTCGCCCCGGCCACGGCTACCACGCACCAAGCCACTCGTCGCGCCAGAGTGTTTACCTCCCTTAGACGACTTTAGTGTATGATATTGAGAATTTGATGTTTATTTGATATTTTTATAGTTATTTTGAGGCCAATTTTATAAAGTATGTGTATTAGGGTATCACTGTCACTAATATTGCTCTTTTTCACTCGATACCGTACGCTTTGTTAGTAATTAAGGTAGGTTATTTTTATATTAGGCACTGATTATTCGTTATCACAGGTGTTTATTATACTTTGGCCATCAAATATTAGGTCTTGTGTCACTTTCACTTTGGTAAATATGCCTGAGAGTGTCACTGTCACTGATATTTTGTTTAAGGTACCTGAAATGTAAGACTTTACCGAACCCCACACAGATAATAACACTTGTTTGCATGTGACCGAGGGCATAAATGGTTTTTGGGTCATGGTTATTAACAAAAATATGATTAGTGACTTAGTCACTTAGCCGGTGAGCCGGAAACGTTTAGTGTTTTGTAAAAATGAACTCGCCTTAAAATATAAGGTGTTAGGCTCCTCCAGTGGTTATTACTTGGCCGAAGAGATCGTTCTAATTGTTGAAGAGAATCTTCTCCGGTAATGCAGCAGCTCGCCTGAGCCTGTGAATAATACCAATGAGTCAATGTTGCATGGTGGAAATAATACCGGAATTATTAGATCTGCTTAGATTTGGCAAAAATAGGATCTAGTCATTCATCGTTTATTTTAAATAAACTGCAGTTGCCTTTTTATGTAAGAAATAGTCTAGTGAATTATTACCCGGTATCACTGGATATAATTATTTAATAGGGCCCCTCCATCATTGACGACTTCGCCTATTAACATTAATAGTCTCCATTCAACATCCTGTGCCAGCAATTTGAATAACCCGCGCGGAAGATCATGGAGTATTCATCATAAGTGCACGCCTAATTCCCTTATGGGATCGTCATTTTGATTGGGTACCCTACCGAAAAAAACTCTGTAAAAAAGAAAAAAGAAAAAGATAAATTAATATCTGTTATTATATGACTTGCCATATACGTGGATTTCTCATATTTTGCTTCCCCGATACCAGGCCCCCTAGCGGCCATCCTCTTCCTTCCTCCTTCCGCGTCCCTCCCGATCACAGGGCTTGCGCCGTGTTCGCTTCATTCGACGTTCGCAGAGCTTCTAGTGTGTCCTTACTCATTTGTATATATCTGTGTTGTAGTAACAAGGTTTAGATTAGCTAACACGGCTGCCAGATTGGTCGGTCCGCAGGAGGAGTGTGTTAAAATAGGGTACCATTGTCACAGGCGTCCAGGTGTCCCGGATGGGTGGACCGCGTGTGTGTTTTATTTATGTATGACGCCTTAGCTGTTGTGTTTACTTAGCTAGAAGGCGACCACGCTACAAGGCATGATACAGACTGTCATTATTGAGGATAGTATATGCCACATTCTACATTTATCAGCAAATGCTCTGGTTTAAGGGTGTCTGCATGTGGTGCTCCACCTTCCAGGGTTCGTGTTTTGCTTAGGCCCCTTGATGAAGGCCTCCCTCTACTTGGTGCGGCTGCGGGTTCTCGAGCGTCTTCGGCTGGGATGTCTTCGGTTTACGTGGTCGTCATATTTAGGGGTCTCCGTCATAGGCTACAGTTTTCTTACAGTTTCTTACAGTAGATCCTCTGGAAAAAGGCAAACTATGCCTGCGTATCCAGCTCAGTACCAGTACTTGCACTGCTGCGGTCGTTCACGGTGTTGGCGGCGGCGGTAGCAGACACTTTTACTATTCTGTATTTTTATTTTATAATCAAACTTCAAATCTTGTCTTCCCCATGCTTTATCAAGATTACTTTCAAACTCCCTTATTGATTCGGAATCGACTACATACTGGGGCAGTGCGTTCCACTCATTTACCACTCTATCACAAAATGAGTTCTTTGCCTTCTCAAGCCTATTTATTTCTTTGTAAATTTTCTTAGAGTGTCCTCTCGTTCTTTTTCCCTCCCGCATCAAGAAGATCCCTTCACACACATCCTCATCGTACTTTCCTGACACTATCTTAAAAGTCTCTATCATATCCCCTCTCTTTCTCCTATATGCCAGTGTCGGAAGCCCCAGTGTCCTCAACCTCTGCTCATATCCCGCGTTCTTCAACGTTGGTACCAGCTTGCTAGCTCTCCTCTGCACTTTCTCCACTGCTTCTATATCCTTTACCATATTATAGGTTTGACTCCTGTAAGGAGATAAAGAAAACCTAATATTTAGTAGTGGCCCCGTAATCATTGACGAACATGCCTATTACATAAGGCATCCTCTTCAAACACTAATCCGCCGTAGTTTGAATCTACCGCGCAGAGCATTTAAAATCTGAGGAGCCTTCATCATGAGCGCACGCGACCTCACTCATGGCTTCAGTCATTATGAATTGGGTTCTCACTACGAAAAAACTTCGTAAAAAATAAAAAACAAAAACAAAATAAGAATAACATCCAATAAGCTTTCCATCATATCGTAGATGTACTTGTGTGGATCTTTGACCAGACGCTGATTCAGGCGTCATTCTTCCTTCACTGACATATCAAGTAAACCAAAATCCTTAATACATCAACGAATGGGAAGGGGATGGTCGGGAGGGCCCCAGTCGTCAATGATTACGGGGCCACTACTAAATATTAGGTTTTCTTTATCTCTTTACAGGAGTCAAACCTATAATTTATTAGTGGCCCCTCCATCATTGACGAACATGCCTGATGTCTAAGACTGGAGGGGGACATTCGTAATCATATCATAACTCTAGAAAAGCAGATAATCAAACAACCACATAGTATTCTTACTTTTGTAAAAAAGAGATATTCGGGTGCATAAACTTTATACAGCCTAAATCTTCAAAAAGGGGTACAAGCAGGAGCGTGCTTCAAAGAAGCCTGCTTGAAAAAGGGTTAACTCTGAGACTCTGTACACAGATCTGCTAGTTAAGAAGGCACCCCACTTAAAGGAAGTGGTGAAAACTAAAAACTTATAAGTTTACATGTGCACATATAAACCCCATTAACTAGTGGATATATTCCTAAAAATATAACCAAACATAAATTAATTCTTGTACATTCGTAGAAGTACTTAACTCGTGTACTTATGCAGAAGTAATTACTGCAAAAGTAAAAGTCGTAGTTGCCACTACCGAGATTTCTCAAAAATCTATTGCTTCACAGCCAAAGCTACTTACAACAAGAATTGTCGTAATACTACTATTGGCCTTTAGCACAATTTTCTGCAATGAATACTACAGATTTTTTTTATAATACAATGCCTACAACCAGTATCACAGCTTGTATGTTCCGAACACATACTCCGGAGGGGTCTAGGGTGTCCTATGTCACACTGACTGCACCCTTCCCCCCCCCCCCCCCCCCCCCCCCCCCTTCCCCCCCCCCCCTTTTTTCTTGAAATTAAACAAAACGTGACTAAAAGGGCCACCTAGACCCTCTGCCGTAAAGCTATACATGGCAAGGAAGGTTTGTCCAGAGCTACTGAAAGGTATCGAGGCAAAAACTCCTGATTAGAGGCCCACAACTGTGTGGACGTAATAACTTTCACCGAAAGATTATTAAGGAAACGTAAAGAGGCTGTCCCCTTGCGTAAAACGTGGGTCTTACCCACAACGCCGGGATGCTTCTCTTTAACCCTTCAGCCCCGGCTATGTATTATATATATATTCCTCGAAACCCGGGTGTTTTGGCCGAAAAACGTCTAGGCTAGGCTACCGTATATTCGTTAATCAGACTGCTTCCCGCATTCCCGCGCATCCCCAAGCGTAGCTGTGTTATTTACCTGTAGAATGGCATTAAGTAGAGCTCTCTAAGTCAACTGGTTGAGCTGTGATGATGATTTCATTGGAGATAACTTTATGGCCAAAACAGCCACTTTACACCACTTTTCGATACTTAACAACAACATACAGGCACACACGAACAAGCGACGCTCTCCTTCTTGTGGCCGGAGATGCGGGGCGTCGGTCCAGCAGGCTGTTGTTTACATGCGTCGGACCGACGCCTCGCACACGAAGCTCACAGGCTTTCAACCACTGGGCGTTCAAGAGGCCTTCCGGGTACCTGTTATATGCTTTTTTATGGGCGTTCAAGAGCCCTTCCGTGGTGAGAGGGTTAAAGTCCTCGACCAAGAGAGAAGCCAGTGTACGCTCCATCAATCGTTCAACCGGACTTGCGACCCATAAAGCACCCTGGTGATTTAGAGGTGCCACTTTTAAATATTTGGTTAGAGCTTGCACTGGGCAAAAAAGATGGTGCACCTTTCCCCTGTTTAACGCCGGCACCGTGAACTCTGAAAACACGTGTTCACTATGCTCAATCTCGGCTATGAATCCTGGGGAAGGTGCAATGTGAATACACTCATGAAGCCTATCAAACCTGAGGCAATTAGGTGCGTTGCTCATCGCCGCCAGCTCAGATACTCTGTTCCCGGTAGCCAAAGCCATAAGGAATACTGCAGTCTTTGGTACATACGGGAACGAGAATAACGACGATGCTTTGTCCAGAGACCATGTAGGCCTGAGCTGATGGGGAGGTGGGCGGAGTTTAAAACCTGCCCACATAAATCACTTTCAGATAAATGTTTCTGCATGAACAGATAAATTAAATAATAAACAACCAACGCCACCGAGGGCACAGTTTGTTTTGTTCTAAGAATCCGAGACGTAAAAGCTTTCCAATGCGATTGAAACTGTCGCTTTGTAGACTGGGTATATTGATTCGTGAATATCTTGGTCACGTCGCTACCATAAGGTGCTAGCCACTTGGCCTCCTGAATGTCCAAAATGAACAAGTCCGCGAGGTTTCTAGGTTGCCAATTGTGTTCTAAGTGGAACAACCCGCCCAGGAGGGACACTGGGTGCGGGCACCACGTGTTCAAATGCTGGTACCACACTGCGCCGGCCACAGGGGCGCGATTAGCGAGACTACGCCTCGCTAATCCTGTAGTTTGTTGACTACGTGGCACATTAGAGACGCGTCTGGCGGCGGAAAAGAGATAAATGGAACTCAACCTGTTCTCGTCCTTCATCAGAGCTTCAGGTCCGCCCGCCGGCGTTATCGTCCGGCGGGTGAGGTACGACTGTGAGTATCGCCATACACCTTGGCTGTGGCTGTCCCTCGCTTGCGAGCTCGGTATACTCCCTGAACGGGAGCCCTCGTCCGAGTCCCGTAAAGGTTTATGATAATTAAAAGCTCCCATAGCTCATTAACACATTGAAAGCAGAGCTGGTGAGCAAAATCATAAAGTATACTAATTAATTTAATTTATATTTAATTGTATTAAAATAAATTACTATAAATAAACACAATATTATCATAATATAATCATAGAAAATATATATGTTTATTATGATTCAGCTATTAAATTATTTCATTAACAAATAAAAATAAGATAGGGCTACCTGAGCTTAACGGCGTAGAACATACAGCAATGAGAGGTTCAAGTGCCGACACGACAGAGACTGGGGGAAAACTACCCCGCCCCCGGGAACTACCTGGTCACCTGGTGCAACACCGGTAATCCGCCCTGGAAAGAGAATTTTCCGGGGATTAATGCTCATAGGGTTACACCCAAAAAACGGTACAAAATATGTGCCTCAAAACCGCCGGTCAACGAACCGTAGCACTCCACCACTACTTTTCGTTGTCCTTAGTATCATATTAAAGATTTCAGCATTTCTTTACCTGTCCAGAAGATTTAAGCATGTCTTCTGAATCCTCATAAAGATGAAGCATATCTTTATTAAAGATGAAGCCTTTCAAGTATCCCTTTACACTTGAAACACTAGTAAGATTCCGGCATCTTTTTGTCCCATAAAAAGTCTAAGCCTATCTTAATCTCTAATCTGGCGTCACCCAGAAGCCCTCATAGATCGCCGTCTTGTAGGCCGTGATACCCTATTGTATCAATCAATTGTTTGGCAAATTATCGCGAATTGCAAATCAGTTAATATAACCACCCAAAGGTACAACCGCCGGGTTTTATATGCAATGTCAAACCAATTGTACCTGCCCCAGACCTCTTTGTAAAAAAGTCGCCGGGAGGGAAAGACTAAACAAACAAACGGCATTGTTTCAATGGCTTATTAACCCTTGTCTAGCGGGTCCTCTGTGGCCGTTTTGGGCCTTTTCAGGCCATTCTGACTGCTATATCAACCATCAGCATGAAAGGAACTGTATTGCGCCGAAAACTAGGCGGAAATCGCTACACAATGACGCCACATACAGCTACGTAGCACTCGTGGAGCACTGACAGTGTTACCTCAAAGATGGAAGTTTAGCTGATTTTGCTACATTGCTCACTTTTAGCGAACTATTGGTTACACTGTCATCCTCCCGCGTGGTGGGGGAACTGGAGTTAGTGTGGGCCGGGAGGCCACAGATGTCGGACGTATGGATCATTACTATCCCACCCATTTTCACTCGATTTTCACCCATTTTTCACCCGTTTTTTGCCAGTTTCTTTAACTCGACTTATGTTGCGCGCCGCTAGTTAAGGGTTAAAGATTTCAGCATATCTTTTATCTGTCCAAAAGAATTAAGCATAACTTCTTAATCCTCATAAAGATGAAGCATATCTTTATTAAAGATGAAGTCTTTCAAGTAACCCTTTACACTTGAAACACTAGTAAGATTCAGGCATCTTTTTATCTCATAAAAAGTCTAAGCCTATCTTAATCTCTAATCCGGCTTCTCCCAGATGCCCTCATAGATCGCCGTCTTGAAGGCCGTGATACCCTATTGTATCAATCAATTGTTTGGCAAATTATCTCTAATCGCAAATCCGTTAATATAACCACCCGAAGGTACAACCGCCGGGTTTTATATACAAGGACCCCAATGGAAATACGCCTAACGGCCTTATTGGGCTATCCTTAGTTGGAATTATGCAAGGCTGGTACATGTCATATTTATAACATACTGTACTATGTGGTACCAACTCTGTAAATTGCTAACTGAATAAATATTATTATTATTATTATCATTATTATAAATGTCAAACCAATTATACCTGCCCCAGACCTCTTTGTAAAAAGGTCGCCGGGAGGTAAAGACCAAACAAACAGACAGCATTGTTTCAATGGCTTTGAAAAGCAGAGAAAACCAAGGCCAACAGGTGTCAGCCTGATCACCTAGAAAACTGAGTGGAGCCCCCCTCGACGGGAATAATTCAGGAAGCCTGATCCCAGGCTCGACCATAGAAAACGCAGTTTCTGATGAGCCCTCAAGTGACCAAACTCGTCGGGGTAACTTACCTATTTTAGCCATCCTGACTAAAACTCGGTAAACAAAAACGGTGTTCTCGGAGCAACGAGAAAAACGCCGGAAAGGTAACCCACACTAAACTATACATTACAGGAGGGTGTAATGCATAAAGCAATGAATAACACAGGAAGCCTGCTCCCAGGCTCGACCACAGAAAACGCAGTTTCTTATGAGCCCTCAAGCGACCAAACTCGTCGGGGTAACTTACCTATTTTGAGCCATCCTGACTAAAACTCGGTAAACAAAAACGGTGTTCTCGGAGCAACGAGAAAAAACGCCGGAAAGGTAACCTACACCAAACGAGACATTTTAACACATTTCATACAAAGGGTGTGCGCAAAAATAGGGATACCTGAACAGGAGGGCGTAATGCATAAAGCAAAAACTGGGGCAAAGGTAGCCATGACAGAGACTGGTGGGATAATTACTCCAGGTTCTGCATAGACCCGCCGGGACCCAGCTCTGGAAAAAAAGAAAATTTCCAGGAATTAATGCTCATAAGGTTAACCCAAACATGTTCGCACACAAGTGTTAAATAACCCGCCGGGTAACGAGACGTAATACTCAACGACGACAGCTCGCTACGCGGTGGGGTTTCCTAAGTAAAAGATTTCAGAATATCTTAATTTGTCCAAAAGATTTATGAATACCCTCTGACATAATATATAAAGACCAGCATGGCGTTTATAACTGATGAAGTCTTTCCGGTGGTGTTTGTTTCAAGATTCAATTTTGGAAAAAAAATAAAAATAAAAAAGACGCCGGCCCCCGAATTATCTCGTAGATCAAAAACTGGGAAGCCTGACAAATATACGAGATCTAACTTCTCCCGAAGTATCGTTTTAGATCGCCGTATGTTGAAGGCGGCGATACAAAACGTATCCCTCAATTGTCTGGTTAACTAACTGAATCGTAAATTCGTTATTCCCATCCCTCCAAGGAGCACCCGCCGGGTGTGAATATTAGTTTTAAAAAACGATAACCCCAATTGTGCCCTAAAGCGCCGTATGTTGAAGGAGGCGATACACAATGCATCCCTCAATTGTCTGGTCAACTAAACTGAATTTTGCAAATTCGGGCATCCCACCCTTCCAGGTTGCACCCGCCGGGTGATTTAAAGTTTAAAAGTTAACCCCAAATGTTCCTAACCCCACTTCTTTGTAAAAGATCGCCGGGGAGGAAATACAAAGATCGCGAATTGCAAATCAGTCAATATAACCACCCAAAGGTACAACCGCCGGGTTTTATATTCAATGTCAAACCAATTGTACCTGCCCCAGACCTCTTTGTAAAAAGGTCGCCGGGAGGGAAAGACTAAACAAACAAACGGCATTGTTTCAATGGCTTATTAAAGATTTCAGCATATCTTTCACCTGTCCAAAAGAATTAAGAATAACTTCTTAATCCTCATAAAGATGAAGCATATCTTTATTAAAGATGAAGTCTTTCAAGTATCCCTTTACACTTGAGACACTAGTAAGATTCAGGCATCTTTTTATCCCATAAAAAGTCTAAGCCTATCTTAATCTCTAATCCGGCTTCTCCCAGAAGCCCTCATAGATCGCCGTCTTGAAGGCCGTGATACCCTATTGTATCAATCAATTGTTTGGCAAATTATGTCTAATCGCAAATCCGTTAATATAACCACCCGAAGGTACAACCGCCGGGTTTTATATGCAATGTCAAACCAATTATACCTGCCCCAGACCTCTTTGTAAAAAGGTCGCCGGGAGGTAAAGACCAAATAAACAGACAGCATTGTTTCAATGGCTTTGAAAAGCAGAGAAAACCAAGTCCAACAGGTGTCAGCCTGATCACCTAGAAAACTGTGTGGAGCCCCCCTCGACGGGAATAAACCAGGAAGCCTGATCCCAGGCTCGACCATAGAAAACGCAGTTTCTGATGAGCCCTCAAGCGACCAAACTCGTCGGGGTAACTTACCTATTTTAGCCATCCTGACTAAAACTCAGTAAACAAAAACGGTGTTCTCGGAGCAACGAGAAAAACGCCGGTAAGGTAACCCACACTAAACTATACATTACAGGAGGGCGTAATGCATAAAGCAATGAATAACACAGGAAGCCTGATCCCAGGCTCGACCACAGGAAACGCAGTTTCTTATGAGCCCTCAAGCGACCAAACTCGTCGGGGTAACTTACCTATTTTGAGCCATCCTGACTAAAACTCGGTAAACAAAAACGGTGTTCTCGGAGCAACGAGAAAAAATGCCGGAAAGGTAACCCACACCAAACGAGACATTTTAACACATTTTATACAAAGGGTGTGCGCAAAAATAGGGATACCTGAACAGGAGGGCGTAATGCATAAAGCAAAAACTGGGGCAAAGGTAGCCATGACAGAGACTGGTGGGATACTTACTCCAGGTTCTGCATAGACCCGCCGGGACCCAGCTCTGGAAAAAAATAAAATTCCCAGGAATTATTGCTCGTAAGGTTAACCCAAACATGTTCGCACACAAGTGTTAAATAACCCGCCGGGTAACGAGACGTAATACTCAACGACTACAGCTCGCTACGCGGTGGGGTTTCCTAAGTAAAAGATTTCAGAATATCTTAATTTGTCCAAAAGATTTATGAATACCCTCTGACATAATATATAAAGACCAGCATGGCGTTTATAACTGATTAAGTCTTTCCGGTGGTGTTTGTTTCAAGATTCAATTTTGGAAAAAAAAAAATAAAAATAAAAGAGACGCCGGCCCCCGAATTATCTCGTAGATCAAAAACTGGGAAGCCTGACAAATATACGAGATCTAACTTCTCCCGAAGTATCTTTTTAGATCGCCGTATGTTGAAGGCGGCGATACAAAACGTATCCCTCAATTGTCTGGTTAACCCGGCAAGCGCGATAGGCCTCACGGAAGGCTTCCTATAGGGAACGCGATAGGCCTCACGGAAGCAGGACCATAAAAAAAGCCTTCCATAAAACAAAAGGGCCTATCAAAACAAAGGAATTTGTCTCTAGGTGAGATAATTCCCCTCCAGTACTCATCCATGTAAATCTCACCCAGGGAAGGAGGGGAGGGGGTCCCCTCCTTCCCCACCTTATTCCCCCCTCCCTCCCCTCCTCAATTATCACCTATTTTTCCTCTTATTATCATCATTTATCGGTTATTTTCTCTCCCGCGATAATGTAGCACAAGTGGGTTGCATAAAAGATCGTTATGCAACACCCAGACACCGGCACACACCGCCCCGCTCGTCTCAGTTGACTCCCAGACAGCGAGAGGGGAGGGCTGCCTGTCTCTCTCTCTCGCCTGAGATTATGACCGGGTGGCCAATATCTTCGTTTTTCACCACCCAAATGCTTTTCCCACTTATTTTAGCACTCTTGAAGGTTCATATATACATCATATATGTAAAATAAAAGCATACCGAAAACAAATAATGGTTTATATTGTAAATATAACGAATTCTGTCAAAATCCAGGGCTAGAAATGCACAAATAACTACCCTAGCACCTAGGTCTATATCGCGCTTGTCAGGTTAACTAACTGAATTGTAAATTCGTTATTCCCACCCTTCCAGGGAGCACCCGCCGGGTGTGAATATTAGTTTAAAAAACGTTAACCCCAATTGTGCCTTAAATTGCCGTATGTTGAAGGAGGCGATACACAATGCATCCCTCAATTGTCTGGTCAACTAAACTGAATTTTGCAAATTCGGTCATCCCACCCTACCAGGTTGCACCCGCCGGGTGATTTAAAGTTTAAAAGTTAACCCCAATTGTTGCTAACCCCACATCTTTGTAAAAGATCGCCGGGGAGGAAATACAACAACAGCATAGTTTTATATTGGCTTTGCAAAACCGAAAAAACTACAAACAACACGTGTCTGTATGAACACTGTTAGATGGGTACAGCCAACCCGCCGGGAATCAGAAGGAGCCTGAAACAGGCACCCCAGAGACGCAGTCCTGGGGAGCCACAGACACCCACTCGCCGGGGAAACAAGCCTGTTTTTAAACCACGCGTGGCCAAAACTCGGCAACCAGCCGGGTTTTTTCATGGTGTAACCGAGAAAAACCCGCCGGTAATAACCCACCCCGTCCAGATACCATCTGAACGCAACACAGGACCGAGGCGTAGCCAAAACACAACTAACGCCGGGCCCAACATAGTCCGTGGAATTTGCCAATACACAACTAACCCAGGACACATAAATAGTCCGTGGAATTAGCCAATACACAACTAAACCAGGACACACATCACACAGTAGTACATATTTAGAAAATAAATCAATAACACTTGTATATGTGGTAAAGCTACGAGAGGCTGGCTAGGCCTAGGCAGACTGATAACATTAACATGTCGGAATATAAACAAAAAGCACTGAATTATATCACAACAGGAACCACCGCCAACACACCACTGTAGCAAATACTTCCGGCAAAGGGAAGAACTGACTCGGGACCCAGAAAAAATTCACTAAGTGAAGAAAAATACGCTGGGAACGTCAGCAAAAATACGCTACCTCATCAGAAAGATAAAAGGAAGCAATAACGCGTAATGAAAGCCGCCTGCATCACAAAGCTAGCTAACTGTGAAAAAGTTCACCTGTTCACAACCGGACCACGAGGGTACATCCGAAATAGATGCCCCAAACACACGACCCAAAATACACTGCACTGCGGGCAACCAGCCCAGGACACTCCTGCTACGCATATCCTAACCTTACTCGATACATCCCGGAGTAAACAAATGAGAAAAAACTCACTAGAGACGCAGCAAATGCGGAACCAGCGGAGCGTGGAGAGACACGTCCGGGCCGGCTGACCGCAGAGCAGAGAAGGAAGAATGACGCCTGAATCAGCGTCTGGTCAAAGATCCACACAAGTACATCTACGATATGATGGAAAGCTTATTGGATAGTTATTCTTATTTTCTTTTTGTTTTTTATTTTTTACGAAGTTTTTTCGTAGTGAGAACCCAATTCATAATGACTGAAGCCATGAGTGAGGTCGCGTGCGCTCATGATGAAGGCTCCTCAGATTTTAAATGCTCTGCGCGGTAGATTCAAACTACGGCGATTTAGTGTTTGAAGAGGATGCCTTATGTAATAGGCATGTTCGTCAATGATGGAGGGGCCACTAATAAATATGTCCTCCTTATCAGCCCTACAATTCTATTGGCTTTGTTTATCTTTTCCGCTAAATGTTCTGAGAAATTTAACTTATTGTCTATCACTACTCCTATATCCTTTTCTGCATTCACTTCCTCCATCGCTTCATACATACTGTATCCCACCTTGTCTATCTTGCTGGTCCCAATCCGCATGTACTTGCATTTTTTTGGATGAAAAGTCATTAACCAATGCTCAGACCATCCCTTCATGCCCTCCACATCTCCTTGAAGCAAACCCATATCTTCCTTACTCCTCACTCTTCTATACAGCTTGGTGTCATCCACATACAGGTATACCTCACTTCCATTAGTTATAACTTCAGGTAAGTCGTTGATAAATATAACGAACAGCAGTGGTCCCAACACAGATCCCTGAGGTACCCCACTTGTAATTTCCCTCCACCCCGAGCCTATTCCATTCACCAGTACCCTCTGTCTCCGATCTTTCAGGAAGGCTTCTATCCATTTCACACATTTCTCCCCTATATTATAGCTTCTAACTTTCTCTATTAACCTTTTATGTGGGACCTTATCGAAGGCTTTCATAAAATCGCAATATACCACGTCTATTACACCACCATCTTCTAGAATTTGCATCCAATCATCTACCACCTTAATTAGCTGTAGTACCGTCGACCTCCCCGGCAAGAATCCGAACTGTCTCCCACTGAAAAGTTGGTTTGACTTCATATGATCCATTATTCCTTCGCTAATTACCGTTTCCATTAGTTTACACACAACACTTGTCAAACTGACTGGTCTATAATTCCCTGGGTCATTTCTCTTTCCCTTCTTAAATATAGCTGTTATGTTTGCTTCTCTCCAGTCCATCGGGATTTGTCCTGTATTAAACCATACCTCAAATAACATTTTCAATGGCTTCACTAACATCTCCCCTCCTTCCTTTATGATTCTTGGGTGTATCCCATCCGGTCCCGGTGACTTACTTCTGTTCATTTTTTCTATAGCCCTTCTTATTCTAGCATGGGAAAACTCTATTAGTTCTAGTGCCGGTGCCTGTTTGATGGGAATAGTAGGCACTGCATCATCCGACTCCACTGTTAGCTACAGGTAATTTAGGTGTCTAAATTTTTCTGTTGTTATTGATTACGTTTGTTTCCTCCTGTGTTGGTTCTAGCATGCTAGCTCGATCCTTTGGGGCTTGGGAGACGTCCCTATATGTCATGATGCATTTTATTATATGTGTGTGGGACTGCAGGGCTGTGCCATCCCTGTTTCCCGGCAGTTTTTGTTTGTTCCGGCGGCCAGTGCGGTGGGCCAAGTGTCCGCCTCTGGCGGATAGGAACATTCAGAAGATCCCGGCGTGGTTTGGCTGAACCACTCTCCCGGCGGGATTGCATTCCTACCAGGGCCACCATCTCGGCTCGCCGAGGGAACTCACCCTGTCTGGCCTAGTGTCACGTAACGACTTCATCGCCCGCGGCAACATCAGTCAAGTGTTCACTACGTGATATATTAGTTTTGCAAACTGGTTAGATAGTCACAACTTAATAAGGTCAGGGACCTGTGACGCTTGTCACAGGTAAAATTGTGAGAAATTCAGCTAGACAGATCCGGCGGAAGGTTAGAATAAGTGTGCACTTTTCACTAAGTTTCCGGCGGATTTGAGATAGGATGTATAATACCTCGCAGGTTATCCTTATGAGCATTGATTCCTTGAAATTTTCTTTCCAGGCCCCCAGACTTCCCTTCCGGCGGAGTTGGCCATCGGATCCCGACGGAGGAGGGGACCCTCTCTTTGAACGGCACTATGCCCAGATTTGATCTTTGTGCTACCCCCACTTGTTCCCTCTTACCAGTGTTTGCTCATACTTTCTGCACGAAATGTGTCAAGTGCCTCGATCGCTCACGCGGCGTGTGGTTGTCAAAAAAGTGCGACATTTACTCAGAATTTAAGTCTGCATTGTTAGCTAAAACAGACCTTTCATGTTTGGCGGCTTTACATGAAGTTAAAGCGACATTCAATGTATATGCTAAAGATGTTGCCCATAAGGCCCTCCAGTGTGATGACGAGGTCCTATGGGAGAAGCTTATTATAAAGTCACCTTTAGTAAAACCCGGTACCTCTAAATCGGTCAGACCTAAGGTCAAAACTAAAGCCATAAGCAACGAATATGTCAATAGTAGTAGTGAGAGCGACGTCACAGAGGTCCCCTCCTCAATCCTGGGCCACGCGGCGGAGGTCGAAGTCCAGGTCAAAGTCTCCACGGCACCGCGTTCACCACACTACCTCGGACTCTTCGAGGTCCCACAAACGCCGACGAGAAGAGTATACCTCTTCAAGCAGCCGGCGGGAGGCCCCACAATTGTCACCGCCCTCTGACTCTCAGACTCCCACTACTAGTGAGGAACATTCTAGGCATGTAACTTCGGATGTAACGTTTGCAATACCAAAATTATCTCTAGTTCCCCGGGGTGAAATCAACAGGCCATAGTAGGGTACTGGCCGATCAATTTAGAGGTCGTCCGGCGGGGGCACAAGTTATATCTCCGATGGACCAGGACCCCCAGCCCTTGGCAGCAGGAGGTTACTGGCGCCATCCAGAACCTTCTCTAGAACAGACTGAGGATAGCAACACCAACGTGTTGCCATCTTCGGTGCCTGATTTGTCTTGGCCCCCGAGGGATCACGAGGACTCGCAAGAGTTATTATCACATGAACTCTTGGAGCAGAGTGAGGAGCCGGCGGATCCTATGTTCTCCCCGGCTCCTCAGTCGCTTCCAAGTAATTATTCTGAAGCTAGTTCAAATCCATCCAAAGATACCTCACGACAATGGATGACCTCGGACCAGGTAAATAACTTATTACATAAGGTATTACAGCAGTACCAACTCCCTGCCTCGTCAGATCAGCCGGTTATCACCTCAACTGCTCCCGCTAGTACTTCTGTAGTGAGACCTTTAGATATTCCGTCAATTTTGACGTCATCCCAGACCCCAGTGGAGGCAACGACCCCGGGTCCTGTAGGACCGGCGGCGTTAGCTATGTCCAACCTGAGGGTGATCACTGACGTTTAACCGCCCCCCTTAGACAAGTTACCGGTGAGAAAAGGCCCTATGCCTCTCCTCTATGGTGCTGATTGCTCGTGGGTACCTGTAGTACCAGAGAATCCTCTTATAGCTCAACCATCTGTGTCAGGAGACCCTCCAGTCCCCATGGAATGGTCCATAGAGATTAATAAGAATCGTAAATTTAGGGCTAAAGACGAGACAGGGAGGGTGCTAGATGTCCTAATTAAAGGTGTACCTAGTCCCCTTAATCCAGCATATTTTGTGTATTCACCTGCTCCGGCAGTCCCTTCCGCCGCTTCTGCACGACTTTTCGCTGACTGGTCGAAGGCTGATGGCATCAATGATGTCAAGGCCTTAAATGCTATGATGCCGGAGTTGGCTACAACTCCGGCTCTGGACCAAGCTCAGAACCCGGTCCTGCAGATGCGGCAGGTGGGCGCCGGCCTGTGGTTGGATTGGGAACTTGAGGCTCAGGTATTTGCCACTACTATTACATCCAAAGTGTCACACCAAATTCCTCAAGAGAATCACTCTTATTTTTCTCTACCAGTGTCCAAAGCAGAAGGGGTACCACCAGCCTTACTAACTTTTCTGGCGGCCCCCAAAGTATCTTTGCATGCCTTAGATGACCCCTTTTCTCCACCACCACCTGCTCACTTGGAGCGAGATTTTAGGTTACGAAATAAGGCTTACCGGATGTTCTCTCAATACTTGGTGAGCTATCAAGTAGCCGCCTCTCTAGCACGTATGATCTCGGCCGTCACTGACTCCCAAATTCGGAGAACCATTGAGCTGTCTCGTATACTGTCACTTCAAAATGTCATTCAGTCCCTAGGCGACATTAGAATCGCGATTTTGGAGGCGGTACAAGCTCGCCAAGATTTGAGAGTACATCTGGTGAAGAAGTTGCCGGCGGACATAGGTCGCCGGGTAACTCTATCCCCGGTACTTACGGCTACCCTTCTTAACTCTGAAACTTGGAGCTTAGTATTTAATTTGGTAAGTGGTTGGAAACAGGTTACCTCCCAAGCGAGGAAGGACCCCCCCAAGAAACCCTTTCATAAATCAAAGGGCAGTCACAAGCAGTACCAACCACATCCGAAACAGTCATCTCGAGACCCTAGACTACCCCCTCAGCAGGGAGGTCGTCAGTACAAAGCCAAACAAGGTAAGCCTCATGGGTATAAAGGTAAGGCCCCATATAAAGGTAATCCGAACACTACACAAGCCAAAAGAAGTCAAGCGTCCGATGCCAACACTCCTCCCCCTCCAAAATACTAGCCACTCATCCTCCCCACATCCTGGAGTCGAGCTCAAAGACCCGGGATTGGGAAGTTGCTGTAACGGACGATCCCCGGTTGCACCTGGGGTCGTTCCGTTCATTCCGCTCAGCCTGGCCCAAGTTTACCTGGGCCAGAAAAGTAGTGAGCAAAGGAATTACCTGGCGATGGCTCCGGCGGCCCCGACTGCGTCAGCCGCAGGAGTATACCCCAGTGTCTCAGGAGGAGGAGGCCGTAGTACAAGAAATGATTGCCAAACGAGTTCTGATTCCAGTCAATGCTTCCCAACTAGTTTTCACGTCACACCTCTTTTTAGTGCCAAAAAGGGACAGTGTGCAAATGCGACCAGTTCTAGATCTCTCGCAACTGAACACATTTATAGAGAATTCACCCTTCAGGATGCTGACTATACAGCAACTCAGACTCGCACTCCCACCGCAAGGTTGGATGTGTTCGATCGATCTCAAAGATGCCTATTGGCATGTCCCTATAAACAAGAGGTTCCAAAATTTTCTCGCCTTGAGAATCCGGCAAGAGACTTACGTCTGTCAAAGGATGCCATTCGGGCTGAACCTAGCACCAAGAATTTTCACCAAGCTTGTCAGGCAAGCCCTTTTACCCCTATTAGTTCAAGGCATACAGGTGTTTTGGTATCTGGACGATTGGCTAGTAGTGGCAAACTCGTTAGAATTATGTCAGGATCATGTCAACCGAGTGTTAGCTCATGTAGAAGCCCTAGGGTTCAAGGTGAACTTGGCAAAGTCACGCCTTGTCCCCTCAAGGACGATTCAGTGGATAGGGCTGATCTGGGATACCGCCGCTCTGACTCTTACACAGAGTGCGGACAACTGCAACAGGTTTCGAAGGAAACTGTTCCGGTTCCTCCACAGTCTGGATACGACCAGGAAAACGTGGGATTCCCTGATCGGTTCTCTCAACTGGATACAATTAACTGTCAAACTAGGCCGACTGAAAACCAAGCGATTAATCCTGGAAGGCAACAAAGTGTTCCCTCTCTTGCCGGAGAAGGAATTATGGCCAATTCCTCCATTAATCCACAACTTGCTCTCGGCCTGGACCAAGCACGAAGTCCTCTTCTCAGTCATGTCATGGGTTTCTCCTCCACCTACGGTTTGGATAGACACGGACGCCTCGGGGTCCCTGGGGTGGGGATATCAGTCAAGTCTAGGCCACCAGGGACAAGGCATTTGGGGGGCAAACAGTCAGTCACATATAAAAAAGCAGGAGCTTTTAGTTCCCCTGTTTTTTCTCCAAACTCACGGCACGACGTTGGAGAACAAATCAATAGCATTCAGAATGGACAATCAAACTGCATTTTTTTGCATTCAGAAGCAAGGCTCAGTGAGGTCACGAGAGTTGTTGAGAGTTTCAGAACAAATGTTTACCCTAACAGACTCGCTAGGGATTCATCTGCATGCCACATACCTCCCCGGCGTGGTGAACGTCTGGGCAGACGCTCTCTCTCGCCGGCGGAGTACTTTAGTAGAATGGACAATCAAACAGGCGATCTTCAACAAGATAATTGCAAAGCCGGCCCGTCCACAAGTAGACTTGTTTGCATCAACGCAGAACCACAGACTGCCACTCTTTCTGACCCGTCATGAGGTAACCCCGGCGGGGGGACCCGATGCACTGCTGGTGGACTGGAACAAGTGGACCTCGATCTATCTGTTTCCGCCACCAGACTCTGTGTTAATGTGCAAGGTCATTCACAAACTAAGGGATTACCGGGGCCGAGTAGCGCTGATCGCGCCGCTCTGGCCGGCTCAGGTATGGTACCACCAATTGCAACAGTGGTGCCGGACCCTGGTGTCCCTCCCGGTCTCCGCCTTCCACTTGGAAGCGATTGGCAACCTTCGGACCTCTCTCAGTTATGCCTTATGGATATTTTCTCGGCCAAATGGCTAAATAAATTTGGGCCTATTGTCACTCAAAAGCTCTTGAATCAGTACACCCCATCTGCCAGGAGACAATATCAATCACATTAGAAAACTTTTACGACCTAGATTGTGGAATCGAGGCAGACAACTGCTTCGTCAGCCCTAGTATTCAGGTACTTAAGATTATCTGTTTGAGCAGAAACATTTTTCGGTTATAACGTTAAAGAATCATCTGTCGGCCATTAGGATCCCCTTCCTTGATCTCGCCGGCCTTTCCATACCGCAGGCGGAGGAGAAAGGTTTTATGAGGGCATATTTCAAACTTCGTCCTCCTCCTCGCCAGCTCATTCCCACCTGGTCCCTTGATAAAGCTTTGGAATTGCTACAATCCCACAAGTATAATCATGCGCCGGACTTTGACTCACTTTTTAAGAAAGCGTTTTTTCTCATGGCACTTGCCACTGGACAGAGCTGACGGCGATGAGCAACGAACCAAACTGTCTCAGGTTTGGGAGGCTGCACGACCATGTACAAATCGCGCCATCTCCCTCATTTATTGCAAAAAATGAACATTCAGACCATGTCTTCTCTGAATTTTCAGTCCCGGCCCTCAAGAGGGGCCTCATTCATCACATGTTATGTCCTGTGCAAGTGCTCACAAAGTTTATGAGGGCTGTGCAACCTCGCCAACCAGGTGCTTTATGGGTGAACCGAACAGGTACGCGTGCTACGAAACGGAAGTTAGCTTCTTTAATAGTAGGCATTATTAACCCTCTGTTCCCGGAAGGGCTCTTGAACGCCCATAAAAGAGCATACACGAGCTACCCGGAAGGGCTCTTGAACGCCCATAAAAGAGCATACACGAGCTACCCGGAAGGGCTCTTAAACACCCATGAGCTCAAAGCCTGTGAGCTTGGTGTGCGAGGCGTCGGTCCGACGCATGTAAACAACAGCCGGCTGGACCGACGCCCTGCATCTCCGGCCACAAGAAGGAGAGCGTCGCTTGTTCGTGTGTGCCTGTATGTTGTTGTTAAGTATCGAAAAGTGGTGTAAAGTGGCTGTTTTGGCCATAAAGTTATCTCCAATGAAATCATAATCACAGCTCAACCAGTTGACTTAGAGAGCTCTACTTAATGCCATTCTACAGGTAAATAACACAGCTATGCTTGGGGATGCGCGGGAATGCAGGAAGCAGTCTGATTAACGAATATACGGTAGCCTAGCCTAGACGTTTTTCGGCCAAAACACCCGGGTTTCGAGGAATATATATATAATACATAGCCGGGGCTGGAGGGTTAAGGAAAGCAACCCCGGCGTAGTGAAGGAGTAGTGAAGGAAAGTAAGAGAAGAGTAGATGAGGAATTTGGAAGGAATCTGAGTGTAAAATGGAGGGAGAGTAAGAAACTGTTCTGGAAAGAAGTCAAGAAAGTTAGGGAAGGTAGCAGGGGAAGCAGTAAGGGTGTGAAAGATAAGAATGGGAGAATGCTAGCCGAGAAGCAAGAGAGAGTCGAAAGATGGAGGGAGTACTTCAGTGAGTTGCTAAATGTAAGTAATGAAGAGCCAGCAAACATAGCTGGATATGGTATGGGAGGGAGAAGAAGAGAAGTAGTGGAGGAGGAGGTGGGGATCAGGAGGTCAGAAGTGTGGGAAGCCATGAAAAGAGTGAAGTTGGGGAAAGCACCAGGAACAGATGGAGTGTGTGGGGAAATGTTGAGGTATGGTGGTGAGATAGTGATAGAATGGGTATGGAAAATGTGAAAACTAGCATGGGAGAAGGGGAGTGCACCCGATGACTGGAAGACTGGCATAATAGTCCCCCTATATAAAGGCAAAGGGGAAAGAGGAGTGTGTGGTAACCACCGAGGAATATGTCTTCTAAGCGTAGTAGGGAAGGTATACAGTAGGGTCGTGATTGAGAGAGTGAGAGTGAGGACGGAGAAATGGATAGGTGACGAGCAGGGAGGTTTTAGGAAGGGAAGAGGATGTGTAGATCAGATTTTTACCCTGAATTGTGTTGTGGAGAAATATCTGGAGAAGAAACAAAAGGTGTATGTTGCCCTTATGGACTTGGAGAAGGCCTATGACAGAGTGGATAGAGAAGGTTTGTGGAAAGTACTTAGAATATACGGAGTAGAGGGCAAGTTGCTGAAAGCAGTGAAGAGCATGTATTAGGGTGCAAAGGCGGCAGTACATGTGGAGAGTGAGCAGAGCGAGTTCTTTGACCTGAATGTTGGTTTCAAACAGGGGTGTGTGATGTCCCCGTGGTTGTTTACTGTACAGTACTGTATATATGGATGGAGTCATGAAAGAAATACTATCAAGAGCAGTGGATGTTGGTGTATCGCTGAAAAGGGAGGGAATTGAGTGGAAGCTACCTATACTGCTGTTTGCGGATGATACAGTTCTGATGAGTGATAATGAATGGGAGTTGCAGGGTCTGGTAAATGAGTTTGGAACAGTGTGCGAAAAATGGAATTGAAAGTAAATACGGGGAAGAGCAAGATTATAGTCTTCGAAAGGGGTGAAGTCACAGAGTGTGAGGTGAAGCTGAACGGTCAGGCTATGGAGATCGTCAACTATTTTAAGTATCTGGGCAGTGTGTTGAGTAAAGATGGGACTATGGATGAAGAAGTTCGGGAGAGGGTACAACAGGGGAAGAGGGTTGTAGGAACGCTAAAAGCAGTAACAAGAAATAGGGTGGTCAGTATGGAAGTGAAGAAGTCCTTGCATGACAGTGTGGTAATCCCGACACTGACTTACGGAAGCGAAGCATGGACGTTGGTTGAGAGACTCAGACCAAGAGTGAGAGCAATGGAAATTAATTACTTAAGGAGTGCGTGTGGAGTTACATGGTGGGATAGACAGACTAATGAGGAAGTAAGAAGGAGGTGTGGTGTGGAGGTAGATGTGCTGGAAAGTGTGAAAAGGAACAACTTGAGATGGTTCGGCCATATGGAACGTATGGAAAGCGAGAGAATGACTAAGAGGGTGTACGAGAGCGAGGTGGAGGGACAGAGAGGGAGAGGTAGACCGAATGAGAGGTGGAAGGATGGAGTGAGGAAGTACATGAACGAAGGCGGTGCTGGTTGGGGGGAGGGGCGTCGACTGACTGGGGACAGAGGTGCATGGGGGCGGTTCGTTCGTGGCCACCCCTTCGGGGATCACGGCGTCAGGCAATAGATAGATAGATAGAACCCCGGCGTGTTAGGTCGGGCTCACAACATTAGGAAGTGGGCGGTGTCTCTCAGATTTTTACAACATTTTTCAATTGAGGATATTGCTAAAACCCAGCTTTGGGCTTCCAACCATACATTCCTGACACGCTACCTGTCGGTCGCTCTAGATAAACCAAAGCGTACTTGTGTAGCTTTACGGCAACGAGTATAGTAAGTAGTATGTTTTTATTAATTAATTGTTAAAAACGGGGGGGGGGGGGCGGGGGGTTTGCGGAATAAGACCATATCCTCTCTGTACCCTTGGAGATTGTGATACATCACGAGCTGTGATAGGACGAGTTCTCAGTCCAGTATTTAGTCGTGTTAATTTTAAAAGAGTTTCACATTGTTGCAACTATGTCTATATTTTTTTTACCAAAGTGCACAGTGACATTACTGTGCAATTAGTTTTAAGATCGGAGCGAGTACCTACTGCTGGGTCTCGCTCGGTAGGACACGGATGTGTCATACTCTTTCATGCATAAGGTCGCCTGCAACGGCCTTACCATGAGCAAGCAGTTTCTTAATGCCACGCACTGCTAGCAAATCTTTTATACCTTTTTTATATTTTGTATTGCATACAATAAAAATCTTAAGAAGAATGTTATTCGGATTTTCTTCCCTAAGGTTAGGATATTTTACGAATGTCCCGTCTCCAGTCTTGATATTCAGGCGAAGTCGTCAATGATGGAGGGGCCCTATTAAATTATAGGTTTGATTCCCGAAAGGGAGTAGAAAAAACCTAATATTTAGTAATCATTGACGACTCGGGCCCTCCCAACCATCCCACTTCCCATTCGTTCCCTTTCATAGTTTTTTCTTGGTATATCAGTGAAGGAAGAGGATGGCCGCTAGGGGGCCTGGTATCGGGGAAGCAAAACATGAGAAATCCACGTATATGGCAAGTCATATAATAACAGATATTAATTTATTAGTGACGATCATTGACGAACATGCCTATTACATAAGGCATCCTCTTCAAACACTAATCCGCCGTAGTTTTGAATCTACCGCGCAGAGCATTTAAAAAACTGAGGAGCCTTCATCATGAGCGCACGCGACCTCACTCATGGCTTCAGTCATTATGAATTGGGTTCTCACTACGAAAAAACTTCGTAAAAAATAAAAACAAAAAGAAAATAAGAATAACTATCTAATAAGCTTTCCATCATATCGTGGATGTACTTGTGTGGATTTCTGACCAGACGCTGATTCAGGCGTCATTCCTCCTTCTCTGCTCTGCGTTCAGCCTGCCCGGACGTGTCTCCCCACGCTCCGCTGATTCCGCATTTGTTGCGTCCCTAGTGAGTTTTTTTCTCATTTGTTTACTCCGGGATGTATCGAGTAAGGTTAGGATATGTGTAGCAGGAGTGTCCGGGGCTGGTTGCCCGCAGTGCAGTGTATTTTGGGTCGTGTGTTTGGGTCATCTATTTCGGATGTTCCCTCGTGGTCCTGTTGTGGACATGTGAACTTTTTCACAGTTAGTTAGCTTGTGTTGCAGGCGGCTTTCATTACGCGTTAGTTATTGCTGCCTTTTATCTTTCTGATGAGGTAGCTTTGCTTCTGACGTTCCCAGCGTATTTTTCTTCACTTAGTGAAGTTTTTTCTGGGTCCCGAGTCAGTCTTCCCTTTGTCGGAAGTATTTGCTACAGTGGTGTGTTGGCGGTGGTTCCTGTTGTGATATTTCCAGTGTTTTGTGTATATTTCAACATTTATTATGCCGTCTACTTAGGCCTAGCCAGCCACGCGTAGCTTTGCCACATGTACAAGTGTTATTGTTTATTATTTATAAATATTCCCTACTGTGTCATGTGTATCCGGGTTTTAGTTGTGTATTGGCTAATTCCTCGGACTATGTTTGTTCCTGGTTTAGTTGTGTATTGGCTAATTCCACGGATTATTGTGTGGACTTAGGTTAGTCGTGCGTGGCTTCCTTCGTGTCCGTTGCACGATCAGATGGTGTCTGTTCGGGGTGGGTTTACTTCCGGCGGGTTTTTTCTCGGTTTCACCATGATAAAAACCCGGCCGAGAGCCGTGTTGGGCCACACGTGGTTTTCACACAGGCTGGTGTTCCCGGCGATGAGGTGTCTGTGGCTCTCCAGGACTGCGTCTCTGTTGGTACCTGGTTTCAGGCACCCTTTGATTCCCGGCGGAATGATTTTACCCATCTATAAAACGCTGTTCATGCGAACATACGTTATGTAGTTTTTCTACCAGGTTTTACAAAACCACATGAAAAACCTAGCTGTTGTTAAGGGCTTTCCTCCCCGGCGATCTTTTACAAAGAAGTGGGGACAGGAACTTATGGGGTTAACTTTTTGACATCTCACCCGGCGGGTGTACCTTGGTAGGGTGGGATGAACAACTAAGTCACTTAGTTCATTAACCAATCCATTTAAGTGATACTATATGTATCGCCGCCTTTATACTTACGGCGATTGAAGGTTCAATTAGGGTTAACATCGTTTTTCACACCCGGGGGTGCTCCTAGGTGGAGGAAATAAGGAATTTACAATTCAATTTCGAGTTAACCACTTAATTTAGTGATACAATTAGGTATCGCCGCCTTCAACCTTACGGCGATCTTTTTGTGACAATTCGTTAGAAATCAGATCTCGTGTCAGCCTGCCCTGTGTTATTCTACTAAAATATTTCAAGGGCCGGCGTCTTTTTGGGGGGTTGTTTTGTTCCAAAATTGAATCTTAAGACAGTCACCACCAGAAAGACTATAATCGCCATGCTGGACAGTTATATTATGTCAGAGGGTATTCTTCACTTTCTTCAAAAGATTTGTTTAGATATTCTGAACCCCGCCGCGTAGCGAGCTGTGATCTTTGTGTCATTACATCTCGTTATCCGGTGGGTTATTAACACTTGTGTGCGAACATGTTGGGTTAACCTTATGAGCATTAATTCCTGGAAATTTTATTTTTTTCCAGAGCTGGGCTCCGGTGGACCAATACAGACCCGGCGGTAGTTTCCCCACCAGTCTCTGTCATGGCTACCTCAGCCCCAGTCTTTGCTTTATGCACTACCCCTGATTGTTCCGGTATCCCTATTTTTGCGCATACCCGTTGCATAAGGTGTGTTAAATGTCTAGACCGTTCAAGGGGTCTCTGGGTTATGCGTAATTGTTCTTTTTGCTCCCAATTAGCTATCAAGGTCCTTTGCGATAATGATAAGACCGCGGCAGTAGCTTTAAGAGAAGTACGGCAGCAGATGGCAGCTTACACTACGATTGTTGCGCATAAATCACTTCAATGTGACAACGTCCCTCTTTGGGATCGATTGCTGTCTGAACACCCTCCCCCCCCTAAACGTTCCTCTAGAGTCACGAGTTATAAGCCGGCGGAGACTGGTCAGGGTTCTGTATCTTCGGCTACTACACCAAAACGTCCAAGAGAGCCTACACCCCCGGCGTCCGCCTCATCGTCTCGGGAGAGATCTCGGTCTCGGTCTCCTCTCAGACGCCAGTCTTCTAGTCGTGCCTCTTCGCCAGCGAGTAAGAAGAGTAGGACGGAAAGTTCCACCATTGGTCACGGCGGGGATTCCTCCAACTCTAAGAGTAGTTCTCGGTCACACCGTAGCCATAAATCCTCTAAAAAGGATTCACATAAGAAAAAGGCCTCTCTACATTCACCAGTTTCTAGTGCCTCTCATAGTACCTCTACCTCAGACAAAGTTTGTGTTAGGCCTCCAGGGTCCAGTGCGGTGTCTGTCCCTAAAGAGGATTTACCTATTAATATTCTAACCCTGGAATTGGAAAGTTAAGGAGGTTCGATAATTGAGAATGTTTCAGACTCCCAAGAGAGTGTAGGCCAGGGCCTCGGTGTTTGGCGGTTTGCTCAGCCAGGGTCTGACCAACCTCGTCCGATTCAAACGAGTCACACAGTAGCTGATGTCCACAGGGACACGGCGATCCCATCCTCTATTCCTGACTTATCTTGGCAACAAGGTACCCCAGCTTCGGCGGGGTCTTCTCAGGAGGATCAGGAGGAAAAAGACGAGGTTTCTATAATTTCAGAGATGGAAGGGCAAGAGTCAGGCTCAGGCTTAGACGCCACGCAGGATATTAATGATTCACCTGTAAGCTCATCATCTAACCAATTTGTTACTGCACAAGAAATTAATGGGCTACTGACTGATGCTTTATCTAAATTTTTTGGCCAACAACAGGAAACCCCCACTATGGACTTGGGGGCTCCCACGACAAGTTCTACGGTACGGCCTCTGATGACTTCAATTGCTTTATCTAAGATCCCTAACCCTCCCACTTTGTCACCATCAGGGGTTCCTAAGCCTGCTACGGCGGCATTGACAACTTCAAATGTCAGGGTCATCACAGACGTCAATCCTCCCCCTCTAGACAAGGCGCCTCTCAGAAAGGTAGCTATGCCCTTGCTTTATGGACCAGACGAGTCATGGGTCCTTTTGACCCCCTCTAACCCAGAGCTCGCCCAACCTACCTTGTCAGGGGAACTCCCGGTACCGCATGAGTGGGTCATCCAGGGCAATAAGTCGAAGAAATTGAGGGCCTTGGATAATTTGGGGAATGTACTAGACGTAAACATCAAGGCTATACCTAGTTATTATCACCAAGACTATTTTGTGTATGCTTCTAAACCAGCGTTACCCCCTGCCTCAGCTTCAAAACTGTTTTCAGACTGGTCTAAGCTGGATGGGTTTAATGATATTAAGACTCTGTCAGCTCTCACTCCTGAACTAGATTTACAGACCGTCACAGACGAAGCAGCTAATCCAGTTTTGAAGGTGGGGCAGTTGGGGCCAGGACCTTGGGTAGATTGGGAGATAGAGGCTCAAAACTTTGCAACCACTTTTACTTCTAAATCTTCCCACCAAATCCCTCAGGATACTCATTCTTGGTTCTCCATGCCGGTAGGTTCTGCCGGCGGAGTCCCAGCAGCCTTGTTTTCTTTCCTAGCTGCCCCTAAGATTAATCTTTGTGAGCTAAAAGACCCCTTCACTACCCCTACCCCTACTCACCTAGACAGAGAATTTAGGCTAAGGGGGAAAGCTTTTCGCCTGTTCTCTCAGTACATAGTGTCTCAACAGGTGGCTAAGTCTTTACTACGGTCCACTCAGGCAATCGCAGACGCGGATGCCAGAAGATCGGTTGAATTATCCCGGCGACTGCTCCTCCAGTCGTCAATCCAATCCTTGGGTGACATACGCACCGCCTTGCTTGAGGCGGTACGAGCAAGACAAGATCTCAGAATGTCTTTAGTTCGCAAGCTACCTGATCGCATTGCGAATCAGGTGATCATGTCACCAGTGCTTACTCCCTCTTTAATGTCCCCTGAAGTATGGCGAACAGTGTTCAATATGGCACAGGCCGTTAAGCACAGTCCCACTCCAGCTAAGAAACCTGCATTAATTTCCCCAAACCCAGGCCATCTGCTAAAGCTTAGCCAGGGGGATCTAAACCCTTTCTTCTACCTAAGTCCTCCCACTCCCCCCAAGGTCAGTACAGGCATAGACAGAGTCGGTTTTCAGGTCAGAGAGGACGCGGCCAGCATAAGCCAGGTCAGGGCCAGTCTTCGGCCAACACCAGCCAGCCGGCAAAGCGTCCAGCACCACCAACCCCACCATCAAAAAACTAAAGTCTCTCTCACTCCCGGTGCCAACCTTAAGGCCGGAGGACCCGAGGGTAGTACAGCCGGCGAACCCTTGTCTGCTAACTGGGTCGTTCCGAACGTGCCACCAGGCATGGCCTTTAAACACTTGGGCACGGATGGTGGCACGCAAGGGCATCACTTGGCAGTGGCTCCGGCGACCTCGCTTACGTCAGCCGACAACGGCGAATTTTGTTTCTTTAGAGGTGGAGTCACTGGTCCAGGAAATGATTGCCAAGAATGTCATCATCCCGGTCCCCCCAAATTACCCTGTATTCACGTCCAAACTATTTTTGGTTCCCAAAAGGGACAGTGTTCAGATGAGGCCGGTCGTAGACCTGTCTTATCTGAACCGTCACATTCACAACGAATCTTTCAGAATGTTAACAGTACACCAAATCAGGCTAACACTTCCGCCGGGAGGTTGGATGTGTTCACTAGACCTGACAGACGCCTATTGGCACGTCTCGGTCAACAAAAGATTTCAAAGGTTTTTGGCCTTACGGATCAGGCACCAAAATTTTGTTTTTCAAAGGATGCCGTTCGGCTTGAACCTAGCACCTCGATTATTCACGAAATTAGTCCGGCAAGCCCTGATGCCATTGTTAAAACAGGGGATCAGAGTGTTGTGGTATCTGGACGACTGGCTGGTAGTGGCAGAGACACAACACTTATGCATAAAACATGTCAATATTATTTTAAATCATGTCAAAACTCTAGGCTTCAAGGTAAATCTGGTAAAATCAAACCTTGTTCCCTCACAAGTAATTCAGTGGATAGGGCTGGTCTGGGACACGGCCGCTCTCACTCTGAGTCAGAGTGTGGACAATCGCAACAGGTTTCGCAGGAAACTGTTCATGTTTCTTCACAGTCTGACTACGACGCGGAGGGTCTGGGAGTCTCTGGTAGGCTCTCTCAACTGGATTCAACTAACTGTCAAGTTGGGCCGGTTGAAAGTAAAACGATTAATATTGGAAGGCAACAAATATTTCCCGCTCTTACCGGCGGACAAATTATGGCCCATCCCAAAATTAATCCACACCTTGCTAGCGGTCTGGGCAAAGAGGGAAACGTTGCATTCAATAATGTCATGGACCTCTCCTCCACCAACGGTATGGGTAGACACGGATGCGTCAGGCACAATAGGGTGGGGATTTCAGTCAAATCAGGGGCACCAGGGTCAGGGGATTTGGTCCCACTTAGAAATCTCTCACATCAATGTCAAAGAATTACTAGTCCCCTTGTATTTCCTTCAGGCTCACGGGCCGGCGTTACAGGGCAAGTCGGTGGCCTTCAGGATGGACAACCTGAATGCAGTTCACTGTATTCAGAAACAAGGGTCAACGAGGTCAAGGAAGTTGCTAAACGTGTCGGAAGAGATTTTTACTCTCGCCAACAGACTAGACATTTACATTCACGCATCTTATCTCCCAGGCGTAGCGAACGTCTGGGCAGACGCTCTGTCCCGGAGACAGAGCACGACAGTAGAATGGGAGCTCAAGCAACCCATTTTCAACCTAATGATTGCAGAGCTCTCCCATCCACAAGTGGATCTTTTTGCGTCCGAGGAGACTCACAAACTCCCTCTATACCTCACCCGCCGGGCGAAAACGCCGGCAGGGGGGCCAGACGCTCTATTGACAGACTGGAACAGATGGAGCTCCATCTATCTGTTTCCGCCGCCAGATGCGTCACTAATGTGCCACGTAGTGAACAAACTACGAGATTATCGAGGCTTAGTCTCGCTAGTCGCGCCGCTGTGGCCGGCGCAGTTGTGGTACCAGCAATTGAAAACGTGGTGCCCGGACCCGGTGTCGCTCCCGGTCGGGTATTTCCACTTAGACACGATTGGCAACCTAGCGACCTCGCTGACTTTTGCATTATGGACATTCAGGAGGCCAAGTGGCTAGCACCATACGGTAGAGATGTGACCAATAAATTAATCAATCAATATACTCAGTCTACGAAACGACAGTATCACTCACATTGGCAAGCTTTTACTTCCTGGATCATCAGAACGGAACAGAGGGTGCCGTCAGTGGCCTTAGTTTTCAATTATTTAAATTATCTGTTTGAGCAGAAACATTTATCTGTGGTAACATTAAAAAATCACTTAACTGCGATTAGAGTGCCCTTTTTAGACCTGACAGGTCTCTCCATACCGGTGGCGGAGGAAACAGGTTTTATGAGAGCTTGTTTTAAACTTCGCCCACCTCCCCGTCAGCTCATGCCTACTTGGTCTCTCGACAAAGCCTTGTCTTTACTTCACTCTCGTCTGTACCAGAATACTGCAGACTTTGCATTACTCTTAAAAAAGGCGGTTTTCCTTATGGCTTTGGCCACCGGGAACAGAGTATCTGAGCTGGCGGCGATGAGCAACACACCTAATTGCCTTAGGTTTGGCAGACTGAATGAATGTATTTACATTGCACCTTCCCCAGGTTTTGTAGCCAAGAATGAGCACAGTGCACACGTGTTTTCTGAGTTCACGGTGCCAGCGTTGAAAAGGGGAAAGGTGCATCATAATTTATGTCCAGTGCAAGCTCTAACCAAATATTTGAGAGTAGCTCCTCTTAACCCCCAAGGTGCTTTATGGGTAGCAAGTACGGGTAAACGCTTACTTAAACGACGATTAGCCTCTCTTCTGGTCGAAGTCATTAAAGAGAGTAATCCCGGCGTTGTGGGTAGGGCCCACGATTTACGCAAATGGGCAGCTTCTTTACGTTTCCTGAATTTTTTTTCAGTAGACGATATCGCGTCCACTCAGTTGTGGGCGTCTAATCATACGTTTTTGTCTAGATACTTGTCAGTTGCTCTAGATAAACCTTCCTTACCATGTATAGCTTTAAGGCAGAGGGTCTAGGTGGCCCTGCAGTCACTTTTGTGTTTTTTCACGAGAAAGGGGGGGGGGGGGGGGGGTGCAGTCAGCTGACATAGGACACCCTAGACCCCGCCGGAGTATGAGAGCTGTGATACAATTTAAGGTTAATGTGATATGAAAATTTCTCAGTGAGAAATTGTGCTAGTACAATGTTAGTACAAAACAACGGTGTTGTTATAATAGTTTTAGCTGCGAAAGCAATCTAATATTAGAATAGTGGAGGTCCTTTGCAATTTACCTCCACGATTATTTTGGGGTTTATTATGTGCACATATAAACTTATAACTTGTTATTTTTGTCACCACTCGTTGAGTGGGGTGCCTTTGTAACTGCAGATCTGTGTTCAGAATCTTCAGAGTTACCCATTTTTTTGTCAAGCAGGCTTCTTTGAAGCACGCACCTGCCTGAACCCCTTTTTCTTGTATATATTTGGCCTATGCCACATTTAAATATATTTTTTCAAAAGTAAGAATACTATGTGGTTGTTTTTATTATCTGCTTTATAGAGTTATGATATGATTACGAATGTCCCCCTCCAGTCTTAGAAATCAGGCATGTTCGTCAATGATGGAGGGGCCACTAATAAATTATAGGTTTGACTCCTGTAAGGAGATAAAGAAAACCTAATATTTAGTAGTGGCCCCGTAATCATTGACGACTGGGGCCCTCCCGACCGTCCCCTTCCCATTCGTTGATGTATTAAGGATTTTGGTTGACTTGATATGTCAGTGAAGGAGGAATGACGCCTGAATCAGCGTCTGGTCAGAAATCCACACAAGTACATCCACGATATGATGGAAAGCTTATTAGATAGTTATTCTTATTTTCTTTTTGTTTTTATTTTTTACGAAGTTTTTTCGTAGTGAGAACCCAATTCATAATGACTGAAGCCATGAGTGAGGTCGCGTGCGCTCATGATGAAGGCTCCTCAGTTTTTTAAATGCTCTGCGCGGTAGATTCAAAACTACGGCGGATTAGTGTTTGAAGAGGATGCCTTATGTAATAGGCATGTTCGTCAATGATTACGGGGCCACTACTAAATATTAGGTTTTCTTTATCTCCTTACAGGAGTCAAACCTATAATTTATCTTTTTCTTTTTTATGTTTTACAAAGTTTTTTCTGTAGGGTACCCAATCAAAATGACGATCGCATAAGGGAATTAGGTGTGCACTTATGATGAGTACTCCATGATCTTCCGCGCGGGTTTATTCAAATTGCTGGCGCAGGATGTTGACCCTCGAATGTGCGGACTAATAGGGGGGGACCCTTGTCCGCACATTGAAAAAGTCCGGACATTGGAAATACATTGGGAAAAAAAATATATATATATATATATATATCCCCGCCGCTGTAGGCCTACTCCCTCCCCTCCCCATCCCGGCCCCAACCCCGACCCCATATTTGTCATTTGATAAAAAAAAAAAAAAAAAAAAAGAAGGAAGGATATCCCCGCCGCTGTAGGCCTACTCCCTCCCCTCTCCGTCCCGGCCTCAACCCCGACCCCGTTACTGTGATGATGTTGATAAGCCTTATGCTACACCCTATTGATAATGCAAAACTATTGAACACACTTAAAAGTGTTTGTTATTTGGTCGCTATATAATCTGTGAATAATTTCCGATATGATGGCATTAAAGAACACATTTTTCCACCAATCATAATCAGCAAAAATGACACAAATGTCAATTAAAAATATGTTACAATATTTCCCAATCAATTTGTGTAGACACACTTTCAAGGCGAAAATAAACCGTGGGAAAAAAAACCCAATACAGTAAATAAATAAAATAAAATCTCCCGACGCTCGGAACTCGAAGACGGGGGAATATTTGTTGTTGACTGTATCTTATTTCTTGTTTATGTGCTGGAAGGATATTATATTTTTCAATTCCATCGCATTAGAAATGATTCAAAGATTACAAAAAGTCCAAATAAGACATAGTTATGTTAATGTATAAGGGAGTTACGTAGATGCATTAGAGAGATAGATAGATAGAAAGAGAGAGTTGCAGAGGGGGAGTGAGCGATAAACACGAACTATTATGAAACAGACTTAATTGGTTCTGAAAAGACAAAGGAGACTTTTTGATTGACTCTTTTTCATGTTATTATTTGTGTGCTAGAAGGATAATATTGTTTTCAATTCCATCGCATTAGAAATGATTTATAGATTACAAAAAGTCCAAATAAGACATAGTTATGTTAATGTATAAGGGAGTTAGTTAGATGCATTAGAGAGATAAATAGATAGAGAGAGAGTGGCGAGCGAGCGATAAAATACTAACATATATGAGACGGACTTATGTTTCTGAAAGACAAAGGAGACATTTTTATTTACTCTCGTTTTCATTTTATTATTTGTGTGTTAGAAGGGTAATATTGCTTTCAATTCCATCGTATTAGAATTGATTCATAGATTAAAAAAAGACCAAATAAGACATAGGCCTAGTTATGTTAATGTATAAGGGAGTTAGGTAGATGCATTAGAGAGATAGATAGATAGATAGAAAGAGAGTTGCAGAGGGGGAAGTGAGCGATAGACAAACACGAACTATTAAAATACCGGACAACTTTTAAATTAACGGTCTTTTGCCCGATTTTTCCGGTCTTTTGGGGACTTGTCCGCATCGGCTGTTGGGTCCGCACAAACCTAAGTCCGGTCAACTGGGGTCCGCCCATGCGAGGGTCGACTGTACTTATTTAAGCTCTCGTTTCTATCGTAAATCCGATAGTTATATTAATTACTGGTACCCGGGCCTGTCTCTAATATGGTATTACATCCTTATTATAATGTGACCAAGCCTAGAGTACCCGGCAATAATTTCCATTTGATTCCATTATTGGAACCCTGGTTTGTCTTTATTAAAGTGTGACAAAGCTTAGGGTACCCGGTAAAATAATATCTGTTACTCTTACTAGTACCCGGACTTGTTCTTGTCATAGTATGACACGGCTTTGGGTAACACAGCACCCATATGGTGGTCTCAATTTTTTCGGTACCCGGGCCTGTCATTGTGAAACTATGAACCATGTCATGGTATAAATGTTTAGACAAGGTCTAGAGTACCCGGGGCCTTCAAGAGAAAATATTGTAGAATAAGCCATCGTCTTAACAGTCGCCAGAGTACCCGGTAGACTGGCTTACTGGTGCCCGGGTCTTGTTATGGTATTATGCTACAACCCGGGAGCATGTTACCCGGGTCTGACATCATCTAGAGTGACCGGCAATGGTCTACTTGTATCCGGGATGTTTGGCGTGTCCTTATTATAGTATGACCAAGCCTAGAGTACCCGGCAATAATTTAGGTAAGGCCTAGAGTACCCGGTAAATGGCCTACTGGTGCCCGGGCTTGGTTGCCAGTGGGCTTGTCTTCTTAACGGCCGCCAGTATTTGTACCCGGGGTTGTCGTTATATTTGTTTCGGTATATGATACCACCCGGAAGTATTGGTACCCGGGTCTGTCATCGTTCAGAATAACCGGCAATAGCCTATTTGTACCCGGGGCTGTCTTTATATTTTATTTGTTTTTGGTAATATGATACCACCCGGGGATATTGGTACCCAGGTTTGTCATCGTCGTGACAGCCTCCAGAGTACCCGGGTATGGCCTATTAGTACCCGGGGCTGTCTTTATATTTGATATGGATTATAATACAACCCGGGAATATTGGTACCCGGGTTTTAACAGTCTCCAGAGTAACCGGCCGTAGCCTATTTGTAACCGGGACTGTTTTTTATATTTGTTCTGGTATTATAATATAGGTACCCGGGTCTGTCTTTTACCGGCAGTATTGGTACCCGGGCCTTGTTGAGATAAGGTCTAGGGTACCCGGGGATTTGAGAATTCTCAACAACACCATGGTCTTTGCACTCGTAAGGTTAGGCCTTCTCGGCCACGAGTGTTATTTGGCGATCCTTTATGTAACTTTGTACATGTTTTTTAAAAAATTTATATCTTTGTAAGTCAGAGAGATCTATTTATCTATCTATTGCCTGACGCCGTGATCCCCGAAGGGGTGGCCACAAATGAACCGCCCCCATGCACCTCTGTCCCCAGTCAGTCGACGCCCCTCCCCCCAACCAGCACTGCCTTCGTTTATGTACTTCCTCACTCCATCCTTCCACCTCTCATTCGGTCTACCTCTCCCTCTCTGTCCCTCCACCTCGCTCTCGTACACCCTCTTAGTCATTCTCTCGCTTTCCATTTGGCCGAACCATCTCAAGTTGTTCCTTTTCACACTTTCCAGCACATCTACCTCCACACCACACCTCCTTCTTACTTCCTCATTAGTCTGTCTATCCCTCCGTGTAACTCTGCACGCACTTCTTAAGTAATTCATTTCCACTGCTCTGACTCTTGGTCTGAGTCTCTCAACCAACGTCCATGCTTCGCTTCCGTAAGTTAGTGTCGGGATTACCACACTGTCATGCAAGGACTTCTTCACTTCCATACTGACCACCCTATTTCTTGTTACTGCCTTCAGCGTTCCTACAACCCTCTTCCCCTGTTGTACCCTCTCCCGCACTTCTTCATCCATAGTTGTCCCATCGTTACTCAACACACTGCCCAGATACTTAAAAGAGTTGACGATCTCCATAGCCTGACCGTTCAGCTTCACCTCACACTCTGTGACTTCACCCCTTTCGAAGACCATAACCTTGCTCTTCCCCGCATTTACCTTCAAATTCAGAGCGATATAAACATGTTTTTTAAATTTTTATATCTTTGTAAGTCAGTGAGATATAAATATGTTTTTTAAATTCTTATATCTTTAAATTTTGTATATCTCTGTAAGTCAGTGAGATATAAATATGTTTTATAAATTCTTATATCTTTGTAAGTCAGTGAGATATATTCAATCAAGATATTATTCCGAGTACTCTGGCTACTTGTTGTAGGCCTACTTGGTACTATTTGGAATAAATAAATACGAGTGCCTAAATAAGTAGTAAAAATAGGCTACTATAAAAAGGTTGATATTGAATTTGACATCACAATATTATGCCATCAGCTATAAATATTTGGTGGTTAACACTGAAAATAATGCCATATAACTGTCTTGAAGGCAAAAAAAGTATGAAAAAGCACTCTTGATTGAATAATGTAAGGCATTAAGAAATCCACCATCACATAGAAAGCTTTGATGGTAGGTACTGAAGGTATTGCAAATGATATGGTATGAACCATTTATTCTCTACAATGTATGATAAATTAATGAGTAACTTATCATTGATTGGTTATGAAAAGTAACCCCTGGTCAGAGCACAACCAAGGAGAGTACAAGCAAAGAATTAAAGTTCTATGAATTTGACACTAACACAGTACTCAACACTTAAGGAAAATAATATCAAGCTACAATGTTAATACGCTTTCACAGAAAAAAAAGACACTGCAGCTAGAGAGCCAAGGCTCGTATGATAACAACATTTAGTTGAAGCAAAGTGGCGTCCTAAATACACGATCGTCGACCAGCCTAGAAACTAAGTCCTTGCTTATTTAGGTTTTCAAGTGAATACAATTAATATAAATACATTCCTAAATGCATATACAACTCAATATGCAAATAGACTCACTTTGGACCAAAAACTGATGCGTTTAAGAGGGGCTATGTAAACTTAATAGGGGAGCAAGGACCCCGCCGATAGGGAGTCACCGTTTCGCGGTGGCGGGGCTTGAAGCTTGGCCGGTGGACTCTGTTCATAGAGGGGACAGACCTTCTTATGTTCAAGGCTCCGCCGCCCTAGTGGACCAAGACCTCCCTCCTCGTAGGTTTGCAGAGGCCTGCAAGGTACCACTTTTCTGTCTTTTTCCCTCTCTAACTTTGTCCTTTTCTTTGCTTCCCCTTCTATCGTAGACGACTGGACTACTCTATATAATTGATGGAGGGTGGATGTGGACGGCGTTCCCTTCCACCCGTAGAACTGGAGTACCTGACGTGCACGCACGAGGGGAACCTTTTATCGTCAAATCCCGCTCTCTGTGCTGGACCCAAAGCTGACGAGTTGACCGTCTATAAGCACAGGGGGTAGGGATGTATATCAGGGTTTGACTCCTAGGGCAAATACCAAGTCCTCTAATTATAGGCTCCGTGGTGGGTATGGAGCTTATCCCGGACGAATCATAATACCTTCGTCATATGGAGACTTCCTCTGAACCCTTGATCACCGGCACTGGCATGGATATGGATATTGAGACTGATTCACCTTCCTTGACCGTCATCCTCTCGGATGGTGGTGGCACTATGCCGGATTCTTTACCGGCCCCTGCACTGTCCTTGGACTCACCCCTCTCTATGGACCCCCCCTATATCCCTGACCTTTGCAAGCCTTCTACGGATAATGTGACTAATTCTCCATCGTCGGATAGAGAGATCGATCAGTTGGTCTCCCCGGCATCAATTCCAATGTAAAGTACTGCCGCTGTGACCAAGATTAGCGATGACAACCCCACGGTCTCAACCTTAACTTCTAAATTACCAGATCATGATCCTAGCCTTAGACTACCTATTCATTCAGTCGAGGACCTTAATGATGAAGCTCGGATGCCCTCCGCTGACACCCTTACGGATACTTCGTGTATCCCTGACCAGTCTGCGACTACATCTGTTACCATCTTACCTCAGGATGCTAAATCTGCTACCTCCAACAAACCTGCTTATGTACCTCCAAGATCTCAAAGGCCTACTGTCACATCAACTAACCCTCGGCCGTTGCATACCTTGAGTACCGGTACTGAAGGGAATTCAACTGCCCATACTGTGCATCCTGCCCCAACGACCACTGATTCAACTCTGACCTCACAATCTACCGACACATCCACTCCTCATTCCTCTCATAAAGGATCTACATCTACTGTGCAAACCCTCAAGCCGCATGTTCCTCAGCGCACACGGAACAAAGGTCGTCGTACCACATATACCCCAGTCCCAAAACCAACCCTAGATGCCATGTTTCGTCCCCCTGATTGGCCTCGATTCTTCGAGGTCACTGGTGACCCCATGGACGATCTTGATCTTTATGATTCTCTTGCTTCGACCTTCGGTGACTTCACCGTACACACTGTCGGGAAAGGAAAACGCATGATTGAGGCTGCCACACAAGAACAATCAGAAGCCTTACAAGACCATTTTCTCACCCACGTTGGCAGGTATACAGGTAAGGAAGACGAATACCTTAATCATAGTGGATCGTAGTAAAGACTTAGCCACCTGCTGAGATACTATGTACTGTGAGAACAGGCGAAAAGCTTTTCCCCGTAGCCTAAATTCTCTGTCTAGGTGAGTAGGGGTAGGGGTAGTGAACGGGTCCTTCAGCTCACAAAGATTAATCTTAGGGGCAGCTAGAAATGAAAACAAAGCTGACGGGACTCCGCCGGCAGAACCCACCGGCATGGAGAACCAAGAATGAGTGTCCTGAGGTATCTGGTGGGAAGATTTAGAAGTGAAAGTGGTTGCAAAGTTTTGAGCCTCTACCTCCCAATCTACCCAAGGTCCTGGTCCCAACTGTCCCACCTTCAAAACTGGATTAGCTGCCTCGTCTGTGACGGTCTGTAAATCTAGTTCAGGAGTGAGAGCTGACAGAGTCTTAATATCATTAAACCCGTCCAGCTTAGACCAGTCTGAAAATAGTTTTGAAGCTGAGGCAGGGGGCAAAGCAGGCTTAGAAGCATACACAAAATAATCTTGATGATAATAACTAGGTATAGCCTTGATGTTTACGTCCAGAACATTACCTAAAGTATCCATGGCCCTTAGTTTCTTTGACTTATTGCCCTGGATGACCCACTCACGCGGTACCGGGAGTTCCCCTGACAAAGTAGGTTGGGCAAGCTCTGGTTTAGAGGAGTTCAAAAGAACCCATGACTCGTCTGGCCCATAAAGTAAGGGCATAGCTACCTTTCTAAGAGGCGCTTTGTCTAGAGGGGGTGGATTGACATCCGTTATGACCCTGACAATTGAAGTTGTCAAAGCCGCCGTAGCAGGCTTATTGATCCCTGAGGTTAACAAAGTGGGAGGGTTAGGGATCTTAGATAAATCAATCGAAGTCATCAGAGGCCGTACCGTAGAACTTGTCTTGGGAGCCCCCAAGTCCATTGTGGGGTTTTCCTGTTGTTGACCAAAAAATTTAGATAAAGCATGAGTAAGCAGCCCATTAATTTCTTGTGCCGTAACAAACTGGTTTGATGAAGAACTTACAGGTGAATCATTAGTATCCTGTGCGGCGTCCAAGCCTGAGCCTGACCTTTGTCCTTCCATCTCCGAAATTATAGAAACTTCATCTTTCTCATCCTGATCCTCCTGAGAAGACCCCGCCGAGGCAGGGGTACCTTGTTGCCAAGATAAGTCTGGGATAGAGGATGGGATCGCCGCGTCCCTGTGGACATCGGCTACTGTGTGACTCGTTTGAGTCGGACGTGGGTGATCAGACCCTGGTTGCGCAAACCGCCAAACACCTAGGCCCTGGCCTACGCTCTCTTGAGAGTCTGAAACATTCTCACTTACTGAACCCCCTGAACTTTCCAATTCCAGGGTTAAAATATTAAGTGGCAAATCCTCTTTTGGGACAGGCACTGCACTGGACTCTTGGGCCTTAACACAAACTCTGTCTGGGGTAGAGGTACGATGAGATGCACTAGAAGTTGGTGAATGTCGAGAGGACTTCCGTTTATGAGAATCCTTTTTAGAGGATTTATGGCTACGGTGTGACCGCGAACTATTCTTGGATCTAGAGGAATCGTCGCCGTGACCACTGGTGGAACCTTCCGTCCTGCTCTTCTTACTCGCCGGTGAAGAGGCCCGACTAGATGACTGGTGTCTAAGAGGAGACCGAGACCGGGATCTCGCCCGAGACGAAGAGGCGGATACCGGGGGTGTAGGCTCTCTTGGGCCTTTAGGTGTAGCCGCAGAGGATACAGAACCCTGACCAGTCTCCGCCGGCTTAATACTCGTGACTCTAGAGGAACGTTTAGGGGGAGGGTGTTCGGAGAGCAATCTATCCCAGAGTGGGACGTTGTCACATTGAAGTGATTTATGTGCAACAATGGTAGTGTAGGCTGACATCTGTTGCCTAACCTCTCTTAAGGCTACCGCCGCGGTCTTATCATTATCACAAAGGACCTTTAAAGCTAATTGGGAGCAAAAAGAACAATTACGCATAACCCAGAGACCCCTTGAACGGTCTAGACATTTAACACACCTTATGCAACGGGTATGCGCAAAAATAGGGATACCAGCACAAGCAGTGGTAGTGCACAAAGCAAAAACTGGGGCCACGGTAGCCATGACAGAGACTGGTGGGAGGAAACTACCGCCGGGTCTGTATTGGTCCGCCGGAGCTCAGCTCTGGAAAAAAAGAAAATTTCCAGGAATTAATGCTCATAAGGTTAACCCAACATGTTCGCGCACAAGTGTTAATAACCCGTCGGGTAACGAGATGTAATGGCACAAACACAGCTCGCTACGTGGTGGGGTACAGAAATCTAAACAAATCTTTTGTTAAAGAAAGTGAAGAATACCCTCTGATATAATATAACGGTCCAGCATGGCGCTTATAGTCTCTTGGTGGTGGCGACTGGCTCAAGATTCAATTTTGTAACAAGGCAACCCCCCAAAAGACGCCGGCCCTTGAAATATTTTAGTAGAATAGCACAGGGCAGGATGATACGAGATCTGATGTCTAACGAATTGTCACAAAAGATCGCCGTAAGTTAGAAGGCGGCGATACCTGCTTGTATCACTAAATTAACTGGTTAAATCGAAATCGAATTTTGTAAATTCCTTATTTTCCTCCACCTAGGAGCACCCGCCGGGTGAGAAGAATCGATATATTAACCTAAATTGAACCTTCAATTGCCGTAAAAGTAAAAGCGGCGATACACATAGTATCACTAAATGGATTGGTTAACTAACTGAAAGACATAAGTCGTTCATCCCACCCTACCCAGGTGCACCCGCCGGGTGAGATGTCCAAACGTTAACCCCATAAGTTCCTGTCTCCACTTCTTTGTAAAAGATCGCCGGGGAGGAACGCCTAAAACAACAGCTAGGTTTTTCAAGTGGCTTTGTAAAACCAGGTAGAAAAACTACATAACGTATGTCCGCATGAACAATCGTATTATAGATGGGAACAGCCATCCCGCCGGGAATCAAAGGAGGCCTGAAACCTGGCATCCACAGAGACGCAGTCCTGGAGAGCCACAGACACCCCAACGCCGGGGAAACAAGCCAGTGTTAACAACCACGTGTGGCCCAACACGGCTCGCGGCCGGGATTTTCATGGTGAAACCGAGAAAACCCCGCCGGAAGGCAACCCACCCTGAACAGACACCATCTGAACAACAAGAGACACGAGGAGAGCCACGCACGACAACCCCAAGGTCACACCATAATCCGTGGAATTAGCCAATACACAACTAAACCAGGAAACAATTATAGTCCGAGGAATTAGCCAATACACAACTAAAACCCGGATACACATGACACAGTAGGGCATATTTATCAATAATAAACAATAACACTAGTACATGTGGCAAAGCTACGCGCGGCTGGCTAGGCCTAGGTAGACGGCATAATAAAAGTTGAAATATACACAAACACTGGAATATCACAACAGGAACCACCGCCAACACACCACCGTAGCATAAACTTCCGACCAAGGGAAGACTGACTCGGGACCCAGAAAAAACTTCACTAAGTGAAGAAAAATACGCTGGGAACGTCAGAAACAAAGCTTACCTCATCAGAAAGATAAAAGGCAGCATTAACTAACGCGTAGTGAAAGCCGCCTGCATCACAAACTAACTCAGCTGTGAAAAAGTTCACATGTCCACAACGGGACCACGAGGGTACATCCGAAATAGATGCCCCATACACTCGACCCAAAATACACTGCACTGCGGGCAACCAGCCCAGGACACTCCTGCTACGCCTATCCTAACCTTACTCGATACATCCTAGAGTAAACAAATGAGAAAAAACTCACTAGGGACGCCACGAATGCGGAACTAGCGGAGCGTGGGGAGGCACGTCCGGGCAGGCTGAACGCAGGGCAGAGAAGGAAGAATGACGCCTGAATCAGCGTCTGGTCAGAAATCCACACAAGTACATCCACGATATGATGGAAAGCTTATTGGATAGTTATTCTTATTTTCTTTTTGTTTTTATTTTTTACGAAGTTTTTTCGTAGTGAGAACCCAATTCATAATGACTGAAGCCATGAGTGAGGTCGCGTGCGCTCATGATGAAGGCTCCTCAGTTTTTAAATGCTCTGCGCGGTAGATTCAAAACTACGGCGGATTAGTGTTTGAAGAGGATGCCTTATGTAATAGGCATGTTCGTCAATGATGGAGGGGCCACTAATAAATTAAACCACTATTGAAAGCTACTGCATCAATCAATCCAGACGTAATTACTGTTCACGCTGATATTCATCATTCAGGGGATTCGCCAGTCAGACAGGGTCTTACAATCACTCCTCTCCAAAACAAGCTTATATCTCGACAACCTTACGTACTAGCAACTGATATGCCTGAAATTTTAGATAGTCAGTTAAGACCAGGTCAAGGAGTGGAAGAAGAAATTTATCTCTCAAACTCACAGGATAATTTACATGCCACCAACCTGGAAGATCCAGGTGAAGGAGATTTCGAAGGGTTCACTAACTATCAATCTTTTGAAGAAGATGACACTTGGTTCGAGGGTCAACAAAGCCACGAACGACCCTTCTCTCCTTCACAGGCATCTGAAGGAGATGTGTCTCATAATACTTCCGTATCTAAGGAATATGTTGCTAATGTAGTTCAGGAATCCCTAGAAGATTTTGCTTTACTAGTGTCAAAGGATATGGATAGTAAACTAGATTATAGGTTTGACTCCTGTAAGGAGATAAAGAAAACCTAATATTTAGTAGTGGCCCCGTAATCATTGACGAACATGCCTATTACATAAGGCATCCTCTTCAAACACTAATCCGCCGTAGTTTTGAATCTACCGCGCAGAGCATTTAAAAAACTGAGGAGCCTTCATCATGAGCGCACGCGACCTCACTCATGGCTTCAGTCATTATGAATTGGGTTCTCACTACGAAAAAACTTCGTAAAAAATAAAAACAAAAAGAAAATAAGAATAACTATCCAATAAGCTTTCCATCATATCGTGGATGTACTTGTGTGGATTTCTGACCAGACGCTGATTCAGGCGTCATTCTTCCTTCACTGACATATCAAGTAAACCAAAATCCTTAATACATCAACGAATGGGAAGGGGACGGTCGGGAGGGCCCCAGTCGTCAATGATTACGGGGCCACTACTAAATATTAGGTTTTCTTTATCTCCTTACAGGAGTCAAACCTATAATTTATTAGTGGCCCCTCCATCATTGACGAACATGCCTGATTTCTAAGACTGGAGGGGGACATTCGTAATCATATCATAACTCTAGAAAAGCAGATAATAAAAAAACCACATAGTATTCTTAATTTGAAAATATATTTAATTAACGGCGTAGCCGAACAAATACAAGAAAAAGGGGGTTCAGGCAGGTGCGTGCTTCAAAGAAGCCTGCCTGACAAAAAATTGGTAACCCTGAAGATTCTGAACACAGATCTGTAGTTACAAAGGCACCCCACTCAACGAGTGGTGACAAAAAATAACAAGTTATAAGTTTACATGTGCACATAATAAACCCCAACATAAACTTGGAGATAAATTGCAAAGGAACTCCAATAATCTAAAACTAAATTGCTTTCGCAGCTAAACTACTCTAACAACACCGTTGTTTTGTACTTAACATTGTACTAGCACAATTTCTCACTGAGAAATTTTCATAACACATTTTAACCTTAAATTGTATCACAGCTCTCATACTCCGGCGGGGTCTAGGGTGTCCTGTGTCAACTGACTGCACCCCCCCCCCCCCCCTTTCCCATGAAAGTAAACAAAAGTGACTGCAGGGCCACCTAGACCCTCTGCCTTAAAGCTATACATGGTAAGGAAGGTTTGTCTAGAGCAACTGACAAGTATCTAGACAGAAACGTATGATTAGACGCCCACAACTGCGTGGACGCTATGTCTTCAACTGAAAAAAAATTCAGGAAACGTAAAGAGGCTGCCCATTTGCGTAAATCGTGGGCCCGACCCACAACGCCGGGATTACTTTCTTTAATGACTTCTACCAGAAGAGAGGCTAATCGCCGTTTAAGTAAGCGTTTACCCGTACTTGCTACCCATAAAGCACCTTGGGGGTTGTGAGGAGCTACTCTCAAATATTTGGTTAGAGCTTGTACTGGACATAAATTATGATGCACCTTTCCCCTTTTTAACGCCGGCACCGTGAACTCAGAAAACACGTGTGCACTATGCTCATTCTTGGCTACAAAACCTGGGGAGGGTGCAATGGAAATACATTCATTAAGTCTACCAAACCTAAGACAATTAGGTGTGTTGCTCATCGCCGCCAGCTCAGACACTCTGTTTCCGGTGGCTAAAGCCAAAAGGAAAACCGCCTTTTTTAAGAGTAATGCAAAGTCTGCAGTATTTTGGTACAGACGAGAGTGAAGCAAAGACAAAGCTTTGTCCAGAGACCAAGTAGGCATGAGCTGACGGGGAGGTGGGCGGAGTTTAAAACATGCTCTCATAAAACCTGTTTCCTCCGCTACCGGTATGGAGAGACCTGTAAGGTCTAAAAAGGGCACTCTAATCGCATTTAAGTGATTTTTTAATGTTACCACAGATAAACGTTTCTGCTCAAACAGATAATTTAAATAATTAAAAACTAATGCCACTGAGGGTACAGTTTGTTCTGTCCTAACGATCCAAGAAGTAAAGGCTTGCCAATGTGATTGATACTGTCGTTTTGTAGACTGAGTATATTGATTAAGTAATTTATTTGTCACATCTCTACCGTATGGTGCTAGCCACTTGGCCTCCTGAATGTCCATAATGCAAAAGTCAGCGAGGTCGCGAGGTTGCCAATCGCGTCTAAGTGGAAATACCCGACCGGGAGCGATACCGGGTCCGGGCACCACATTTTCAATTGCTGGTACCACAACTGCGCCGGCCACAGTGGCGCGATTAGCGAGACTAAGCCTCGATAATCTCGTAGTTTGTTCACTACGTGGCACATTAGTGACGCATCTGGCGGCGGAAACAGATAGATGGAGCTCCATCTGTTCCAGTCTGTCACTAGGGCGTCTGGCCCCCCTGCCGGCGTTTTCGCCCGGCGGGTGAGGTATAGATGGAGTTTGTGAGTCTCCTCGGACGCAAAAAGATCCACTTGTGGATGGGAGAGCTCTGCAATCATTAGGTTGAAAATGGGTTGCTTGAGCTCCCATTCTACTGTCGTGCTTTGTCGCCGGGATAGAGCGTCTGCCCAGACGTTCGCTACGCCTGGGAGATAAGAAGCGTGCAGATAAATATCTAGACTGTTGGCTAGAGCAAAAATCTCTTCTGACACGTTTAGCAACTTCCTTGACCTCGTTGACCCTTGTTTCTGAATACAGTGGACTGCATTCAGATTGTCCATTCTGAAGGCCACCGACTTGTCCCGTAACGCCGGGCCGTGAGCCTGAAGGAAATATAAGGGGACTAGTAATTCTTTGACATTGATGTGCGAGATTTCTAAGTGGGACCAAAGCCCCTGACCCTGGTGCCCCTGATTTGACTGAAATCCCCAACCTATTGTGCCTGACGCATCCGTGTCTACCCATACCGTTGGTGGAGGAGAGGTTCATGACATTATTGAGTGCAATGTTTCCCTCTTCGCCCAGACCGCTAGCAAGGTGTGGATTAATTTCGGGATGGGCCATAATTTTCCCGCCGGTAAGAGCGGGAAATATTTGTTGCCTTCCAATATTAATCGTTTTACTTTCAACCGGCCCAACTTGACAGTTAGTTGAATCCAGTTGAGAGAGCCGACCAGAGACTCCCAGACCCTCCGTGTCGTAGTCAGACTGTGAAGAAACCTGAACAGTTTCCTGCGAAACCTGTTGCGATTGTCCACACTCTGACTCAGAGTGAGAGCGGCGGTGTCCCAGACCAGCCCTATCCACTGAATTACTCGTGAGGGAACAAGGTTTGACTTTACCAGATGTACCTTGAAGCCTAGAGTTTTGACATGATTTAAAATGATATTGACATGTTTTATGCATAATTGTTGTGTCTCTGCCACCACCAGCCAGTCGTCCAGATACCACAACACTCTGATCCCTTGTTTTAACAATGGCATCAGGGCTTGCCGGACTAGTTTTGTGAATAATCGAGGTGCTAGGTTCAAACCGAACGGCATCCTCTGAAAAACAAAATTTTGGTGCCTGATCCGTAAGGCCAAAAACCTTTGAAATCTTTTGTTGACCGATACGTGCCAATAGGCGTCTGTCAGGTCTAGTGAACACATCCAACCTCCCGGCGGAAGTGTTAGCCTGATTTGGTGTACTGTTAACATTCTGAAAGATTCGTTGTGAATGTGAAGATTCAGATAAGACAGGTCTACGACCGGCCTCATCTGAACACTGTCCCTTTTGGGAACCAAAAATAGTTTGGACGTGAATACAGGGTAATTTGGGGGGACCGGGATGATGACATTCTTGGCAATCATTTCCTGGGCTAGTGACTCCACCTCTAAAGAAACAAAATTCGCCGTTGTCGGCTGACGTAATCGAGGTCGCCGGAGCCACTGCCAAGTGATGCCTTTGCGTGCCACCATCCGTGCCCAAGTGTTTAACGGCCATGCTTGGTGACACGTTCGGAACGACCCAGTTAGCAGACAAGGGTTCGCCGGCTGTACTACCCTCGGTTCCGCCGGCCTTAAGGTAGGCGCCGGGAGTGAGAGAGACTTTAGTTTTTTTATGGTGGGGTTGGTGCTGGCCGCTTCGCCGGCTGGCTGGTGTTGGTCGAAGACTGGCCCTGACCTGGTTTATTTTGGCCGCGTCCTCTCTGACCTGAAAACCTATTCTGTCTATGCCTGTACGGACCCTGGGGGGAGTGGGAGGACTTAGGCGGAAGAAATGGTTTAGATCCCCCTGGCTGGGCTTTAGTAGTAGGCCTGGGTTTGGGGAAGTTAAATGCAGGTTTCTTAGAAGGGGTGGGTCTGTGCTTAACGGCCTGTGCCATATTGAACACCGTTCGCCATACTTCAGGGGACATTAAAGAAGGGGTAAGTACTGGTGACATCACCACCTGGTTAGCAATGCGCTCAGGTAGCTTGCGAACTAACGACATCCTAAGATCTTGTCGTGCTCGCACCGCCTCAAGCAAGGCGGTGCGTATGTCACCTAAGGATTGGATTGACGACTGAAGAATCAGTCGCCGGGATAACTCAACCGATCTTCGAGCATCCGCGTCTGCGATTGCCTGAGTAGATCGTAGTAAAGACTTAGCCACCTGCTGAGATACTATGTACTGTGAAAACAGGCGAAAAGCTTTTCCTCGTAGCCTAAATTCTCTGTCTAGGTGAGTAGGGGTAGGGGTAGTGAACGGGTCCTTCAGTTCACAAAGATTAATCTTAGGGGCAGCTAGGAATGCAAACAAAGCCGCCGGGACTCCGCCGGCAGAACCCACCGGCATGGAAAACCATGAATGTGAGTCCTGAGGGATCTGGTGGGAAGATTTAGAAGTGAAAGTGGTTGCAAAGTTTTGAGCCTCTACCTCCCAATCCACCCAAGGTCCTGGACCCAACTGTCCCACCTTCAAAACTGGATTAGCTGCGTCGTCTGTGACGGTCCGTAAATCTAGTTCAGGAGTAAGAGCTGACAGAGTCTTAATATCATTAAACCCATCCAGCTTAGACCAGTCTGAAAATAGTTTTAAAGCTGAGGCAGGGGGTAAAGCAGGCTTAGAAGCATACACAAAATAATCCTGGTGATAATAACTAGGTATAGCCTTAATGTTTACGTCCAGAACATTACCTAAGGCATCCATGGCCCTTAATTTCTTTGACTTGTTGCCCTGGATAAACCACTCACGCGGTACCGGGAGTTCCCCTGACAAGGTAGGTTGGGCAAGCTCTGGTTTAGAGGGGTTCAAAAGAACCCATGACTCGTCTGGCCCATAAAGCAGGGGCATAGCTACCTTTCTAAGAGGTGCTTTGTCTAGAGGGGGTGGATTAACATCCGTTATGACCCTGACATTTGAAGTTGTCAATGCCGCCGTGGCAGGCTTAGTGCTCCTTGCAGGTGACAGAGTAGGAGGGTTAGGAATCTTAGATAAATCAATTGACGTCATCAGAGGCCGTACCGTAGAGCTTGTCGAGGGAGCCCCCAAGTCCATTGTGGGGTTTTCTTGTTGCTGACCAAAAAATTTAGATAAAGCATGAGTAAGCAACCCATCAATTTCTTGTGCTGTAACAAACTGGTTAGATGAAGAACTTATAGGAGAATCATTATTATCTCTTGCGGTGTCCAAGCCTGAGCCTGACCCTTGTCCTTCCATATCCGAAATTATTGAAACTTCGTCTTTTTCCTCCCGATCCTCCTGAGAAGACCCCGCCGAGGCAGGGGTACCTTGTTTCCAAGATAAGTCTGGGATAGAGGATGGGGTCGCCGCGTCGCTGTGGACGTCGGCTACTGTGTGACTCGTATGAGTCGGACGTGGGTGGTCAGACCGTGGTTGGGCAAACCGCCAAACACCAAGGCCCTGGCCTACGCTCTCTTGAGAGTCTGAAACATTCTCAATTATTGACCCTCCTGAACTTTCCATTTCCAGGGTTAAAATATTAATTGGCAACTCCTCTTTAGGGACAGGTGCTGCACTGGACTCAGAGGCCCTAACACAAACTCTGTCAGGTGTAGAGGTACGATGAGATGCACTAGACTTAGGGGAATGTCGAGAGGACTTCCGATGTGAATCCTTTTTGAGGATTTATGGCTGCGGTGTGACCGCGAACTAGTCTTAGATCTGGAAGAATCTCCGCCGTGACCACTGGTGGAATCTTCCGTCTTACTCTTCTTACTCTCCGGCGAAGAGGCCCGACTAGAAGACTGTTGTCTGAGAGGTGACCTTGACCTAGATCTCGCCCGCGACGAAGAGGCGGATGCCGGGGGTGTAGGCTCTCTCGGGCGTTTAGTTGTAGTCGCAGACGATACAGGACCCTGACTAGTCTCCGTCGGCTTAACACTCGTGACTCTAGAGGAACGTTTAGGGGGAGGGTGTTCTGACAGCAATCTATCCCAAAGTGGGACGTTGTCACATTGAAGTGACTTATGCGCGACAATGGTAGTGTAGGCCGACATTTGTTGTCGAACCTCTCTCAACGCTACCGCCGCGGTCTTATCATTATCACAAAGGACTTTAACAGCTAATTGAGAGCAAAAGGAACAATTATGCATCACCCAGAGACCCCTTGAACGGTCTAGACATTTAACACACCTTATGCAAAGGGTGTGTGCAAAAATAGGGATACCAGCACAAGTAGGGGTAATGCACAGGGCAAAAACTGGGGCCACGGTAGCCATGACAGAGACTGGTGGGTGAAAACTACCGCCGGGTCTGTATTGGTCCGCCGGAGCTCAGCTCTGGAAAAAACAAGAAAATTTCCAGGAATTAATGCTCATAAGGGTAATCCAACATGATCGCACACCAGTGTTAATAACCCGCCGGGTAACGAGATGCAAAGACACAACTAACACATCTCGCTACGCGGCGGGGTGTAAAGTCTAAACAAATCTTTTGCTAAAGAAAGTGAAGAATACCCTCTGATATAATGGTCCAGCATGGCACTTATAGTCTCTCGGAGGAGGTGACTGTCTCAAGATTCAATTTTGTAACAAAGCAACCCCCCAAAAAGACGCCGGCCCTTGAATTATTATAGTAGAATAGCCCAGGGCAGGATGATACGAGATCTAATGTTTAACGAATTGTCCCAAAAGATCGCCGTAAGATCGAAGGCGGCGATACCTGATAGTATCACTAAATTAAATAGGTTTAAAATTAATTTTGTAAAATTCCTTAATTCCTCCACCTAGGAGCACCCGCCGGGTGTGAGAATCGATATTTAACCTAATTGAACCTTCAATCGCCGTAAATAGTAAAGGCAGCGATACACAGAGTATCACTATAATGGATCGGTTAACTAACTGGAAGACCTAAGTCGTTCATCTCACCCTACCCAGGTGCACCCGCCGGGTGAGAAGTTTTAAAAGTTAACCCCATAAGTTCCTGTCCCCGCTTCTTTGTAAAAGATCGCCGGGGAGGAAAGCCTAAACAACAGCTAGGTTTTTTTCATGTGGTTGTCGTAAAACCAGGTAGAAAAAACTCCTAAAACGTATGTCCACAAGGACGCCGTTTTATATGGATGGGTACAGCCATCCCGCCGGGAATCAAAGGAGGCCTGAAACCAGGCACCCACAGAGACGCAGTCCTGGAGAGCCACAGACACCCCCCCCGCCGGGGATACAAGCCAGTGTTAACAACCACGTGTGGCCCAACACTGCTCTCGGCCAGGATTTTTTCACGGTGAAACCGAGAAAAAACCCGCCGGAAGGAAACCCACCCTGAACAGAAACCATCTGAACAACACACGACACGAGGATAGCCACGCACGGCTAACCCAAGGTCACACCATAATCCGTGGAATTAGCCAATACACAACTAAACCAGGAAACAATTATAGTCCGAGGAATTAGCCAATACACAACTAAAACCCGGATACACATGACACAGTAGGGCATTTATAAATAATAAATAATAACACTAGTACATGTGGCAAAGCTACGAGCGGCTGGCTAGGCCTAGGCAGACGGCATAAAAACAGTTGAAATATACACACACACTGGAAATATCACAACAGGAACCACCGCCAACACACCACCGTAGCAACAACTTCCAACCCAGGGAAGACTGACTCGGGACCCAGAAAAAACTTCACTAAGTGAAGAAAAATACGCTGGGAACGTCAGAAAACACAGCTTACCTCATCAGAAAGATAAAAGGCAGCAAAAATTAACGCGTAGTGAAAGCCGCCTGCATCACAAACTAACGCAACTGTACTCACCTAATTGTACTCACCTAATTGTAGTATACAGGATTTGAGCCTAAGCTCGTGTTGTCCTGTCTCTCTCTCTACATTTATCCAATTTTGCTTTAAAAGTTTGGATATTTCTTGCTCCCACCACCTCCCCATCCAACTTATTCCAACACTCAATGCTTCTATACGGGAAGCTGAACTTTCTTACATCAGACTTACATATAACTTTCCTCAACTTACAATCATGACCCCTGGTTCTTCCCTCGTCCCTCACCACAAAATCTCCCTTGTCGGTCTTCTCAAAACCTTTCACACACTTAAACATCATGATCATGTCACCTCTCTCTCCTCTCCCTCAGCGTTGGCAGCTTTAGCCTCTCCAATCTCTCCTCATAAGGTAGGTCTCTAAGGCTAGCTATCATCTTAGTGGCAACTCTCTGAACTCTTTCCATTTTTTATTATGTTTTATAAGGTGTGGAGACCACACCACTGCTGCATACTCCAGTCTTGGTCGTATGATTGTCCCTATTATTTTTGCTAACATCTCTTCATCTAAATAATTCAGAGCTATTCTCATGTTAGTCAACACTGCATAGGTTTCACCAGTTATTTTATTTATATGCTGTTCAGGTGACAAGCTGTCTGCCACAACTACCCCTAGGTCTTTTGCTTTCACAGCTTTACTAATTATTTCATCTCCTATTTTATATCCCCAAGAAGGTCTATATTTACTTTTTCCCATCTCAAGAACCTGACACTTACTCGTGTTGAATTCCATTTTCCAAGTTTGACTCCACTCATATAACTTATCTAGATCTCTCTGTAATTCTTCACAACTACTCCTACTTGTAATATGCTTCATTAATTTTGCATCATCAGCAAACATAGATATACTGTATATGAGCCTATTCCCATTTGAAGGTCGTTGATGAAAACCAAAAACATGATTGGGGCCAACACCGATCCTTGAGGCACTCCGCTTTTTACCCTTTTCCACGAGGAGAACTTTCCTTTTATTACTGTTCGCATTTCCCTCCCAATTAAATAGTTCACATGTCCACAACGTGACCACGAGGGTACATCCGAAATAGATGCCCCATACACTCGACCCAAAATACACTGCACTGCGGGCAACCAGCCCAGGACACTCCTGCTACTCCTATCCTAACCTTACTCGATACATCCTGGAGTAAACAAATGAGAAAAAACTCACTAGGGACGCAACGAATGCGGAACCAGCGGAGCGTGGGGAGGCACGTTCGGGCGGGCTGAGCGCAGAGCAGAGAAGGAAGAATGACGCCTGAATCAGCGTCTGGTCAGAAATCCACACAAGTACATCCACGATATGATGGAAAGCTTATTGGATAGTTATTCTTATTTTCTTTTTGTTTTTATTTTTTACGAAGTTTTTTCGTAGTGAGAACCCAATTCATAATGACTGAAGCCATGAGTGAGGTCGCGTGCGCTCATGATGAAGGCTCCTCAGTTTTTTAAATGCTCTGCGCGGTAGATTCAAAACTACGGCGGATTAGTGTTTGAAGAGGATGCCTTATGTAATAGGCATGTTCGTCAATGATGGAGGGGCCACTAATAAATAAGGTGTTATAAGCTATCTCTAAAATGCCTTCTCGCACCCTGACCAAACCTGACCATACCCTTAGCAGTCAATCCTATTCTACCTAAACCATCTCCCAATATTACTCTTGGACAGTCAGTTACTCAACCCAAGCAACAGAGCAGCTTGCTTCAGCAACCTATTTTTCTGTCTCCCATTACACCAACTGCTCTCGAAATTCACCCCAACCCTCCTAAACAACCCCTATCCCTTCTCTATGGCCCTCCTCGTCAATGGGACAAAGTACCCATCCTCACACCAATAGGGGCCACATCAGACTCTTCAGATTCCTTCCCAGTACCTCGAGACTGGTCAGTCGAAATTAATGAATTTCGGCAGTTACGAGCAAAGGATGAGGAGGGTAGAGTGTTAGATGTATTAGTCTTCCCCTTCCCATCAACACAAGATGCTAGATTTTTTGTGTACAAATTGGCTCCAGCCATTACTTCCACTAAACTATTCAAACCGTGGTCCGATTTTTAAAAATCAGACGGCCACGATGCCTTAAAATTACTTTCTTCCCTTTGCACAACCGGATGCACCACGATCCTGGGTGAGTCACAAAATCAAATGCTAGAACTCACTGATGTTGGTTATGGTCCGTGGTCAGAGTGGGCGGAGGAAGCCAGTAAATTTGCTATGAGTACCACTGATTCTTCAACTACAAAGATTCCTAATGAGGATTATCACTTTGCATCTCTCTTCGTGTACCTTTCAGACTCTCTGCCCAAAGAATTCTGGGAATTTTTGAGAGGCCCAAAGAATTCTGGGAATTTTTGAGAGGCCCAAAAATTGCATGCCAAAATTTAACAGACCCACTCTTATCTACACCTACTCAGAGCATGCTGGAGAAGGATTTTAAACTTAGACAAAAATCCCATAGAATGTTATCCAACTTTTTGTTAAACAGACAACTCACTCACACTATGAGAGAAGTAACAGACTCTATTCAGGATCCAAACTCTAGGGCAGCTTTATCACACATCAGGAGAGTCTCTCTTAGCAACACTCTTATGACAGTGGGAGACGTCAGGACAGCCATTTTCGAAGCTGCCAAAACCCGCCAAGATCTCCGCATTTTTCTCTCTAGAAATCTGCCCAAAGATATCAAGACGAGAATCTTGCTCTCTCCTCTCTACTCTTAACAGATTAATACCAACCACTACTTGGTCTGAAGTATCTACACTGCTATTACAACCATCTGTCAATACCTATCGAGCTAACTTTCTTAAACTCAGATTGCAACGACTCTCAAGGGGCCAAAGTAGTCGAGGCAGACGAGGTAATTCTTCCACAGTACCTACACATTCCAGGGGGTCTTTTCAGTCGCCCTTTCGCGGCCAACAAACCTACCGAGGCAGGTTCAGTTCCATGTCTCAATGAAGTAGGAGACCTAGCCAACCCAGATTTGCCAATAGGCAGAATTTCTCGCCTAGACAATCACAGAACCAATCTGGAAATCAACCCTCTCATAGCTCTCAACAACCAGCTCATGCCTCTTTTGCAAATAACCAACAACAAAACAGGCAACAAAACAGACAGAATCAGACACAACAACACAAACAACAACAGTCCAACTATCCAAGAACCTATTCAGGTACAAAAAAAAGATTCGTTCAACCTAGCCTTGCATCATATAATATCCCAAGGCACAACCGGCTCCTTTCAGACCAATCACACAGCCTGGCCAAACGGAACTTGGGCCAGATGTTTAATAAAGAAGGGTCTGTTTTGGAGATGGAAGAAAAGACCATTCCTTCGCCCATGCTCAAACACACTGTCAGTTCCAGTCAATGTGCAGTCACTTATTCAAGAGATCCTCCAGCTAGGAATTCTCAGAACCATCCCAATAACATCAAAAGTCTTGCTATCTCGCTTATTCCTTGTTCCAAAACGAGACAGCCCAAAGTTCAGACCAGTCATCGACTTATCGATTCTCAACAAATTTATTGTCAATCACACCTTCAAAATGTTGACTATCCAACAAATTTGATTAACACTTCAATCCAAAGTCTGGTTAATGACACTGGATCTGAAAGATGCCTATTGGCATGTTCCCATAGCCAACAGATACCAGAAATATCTAGCAATCCCTTTCTTAAACACAGCTGTAGTATTCCGCAGACTCCCATTCGGCCTCAACATAGCACCCAGAATGTTTACAAAACTAGTCAAACAGGCCCTATTACCATTAAGACAACAAGGAATCACATCTTGTTCTATCTAGACGACTGGGTAATCACAGGAAATTCTCCCTAACAGTGCCAGAATCACACATTACTAGTCATTCAACATGTCACCAACTTAGGCTTCCATGTAAATCTCGAGAAATCAAACTTAGTACCGACACAAAGAGCAGCCTGGGTAGGCCTCCTTTGGGACACTCAATCTCTCACCTTACAACAAACGACATCAAATGCCAGACGTTTACAAGTAAAGTTATTCAGAACACTTCATGCAAAGACAATTACCAGACGACTGTGGGAATCATTAATAGGGTCGATAAATTGGGTTCAGCTATCTGTTCCATTGGGCAGACTTCGACTGAAACGCTTGATCTGGCTAGGCAACAAGACTTTTCCGGTCAATCAACCTCATACTCTAATAACGATTCCTCAACAAATGCTCAAACTTCTAAGCTTTTGGATCAAACCAGAGACACTTTCTTCAACAGCCCACTGGTCAGATCCTCCACCATCACTATGGGTAGACACGGATGCAGCGGGAGCCCTAGGTTGGGGCTACCAGTCATCTGAGGGTCACCAGAACCAGAGGGAGGGGGGGGGGGGGGGGGGAGTGTGTTCCGAACTGGAGAACCTCTCACAAGTGTTGTTTAATGTTAATATTAGTAAGATTGATAATATCTAAGGGTTAATTTCCAATGGAGGGAGAGTAAGAAACTGTTCTGGAAAGAAGTCAAGAAAGTTAGGGAAGGTAGCAAGGGAAACAGTAAGGGTGTGAAAGATAAGAATGGGAGAATGCTAGCCGAGAAGCAAGAGAGAGTCGAAAGATGGAGGGAGTACTTCAATGAGTTGCTAAATGTAAGGAATGAAGAGCCAGCAAACATAGTTGGATATGGTATGGGAGGGAGAAGAAGAGAAGTAGTGGAGGAGGAGGTGGGGATCAGGAGGGCAGAAGTGTGGGAAGCCATGAAAAGAGTGAAGTTGGGGAAAGCACCAGGAACAGATAAAGTGTGGGGAAATGTTGAGGTATGGTGGTGAGATAGTGATCGAATGGGTATGGAAAATGTGCAAACTAGCATGGGAGAAGGGGAGTGCACCCGATGACTAGAAGACTGGCATAATAGTCCCCCTATATAAGGGCAAAGGGGAAAGAGGAGTGTGTGGTAACCACCGAGGAATATGTCTTCTAAGTGTAGTTGTTGTTGTTCCCCAAGCTGCCTGGTCGAACAGCCCCAAGGCCCCGAGCAATTCCAAGGCCATAACCGAGTGCCCCCACAGAACCCTCCCCGCCGACCACAATAAAGCCTGGGTGACCGAAGCCACTCCATGGCGGGGGGCTGAGGAGGGTGCGGAAACGCCCGGGAAACCAAAGCCCCACCCAGGGCCCTGTGCCCCTCAGCAATTATGAAGAGAAAGTTGAGGGGCAAGGAAATATGTGACGCTTTGGTTTCCAATCTTGGTAGATTGGGAGGTCAATCCACGGAAGAGACGCCGTCACTTGAGATCTAGAAAATATATAAGTTAAAGGAAAAGTCAGAGTAAGCTATGGGTATGGCAGAGATTGCTCAGCTCTCACTCTGATAGACCAGCCCATCACCACATGACTAGAACCCAATCCTCTCAGCATCAGCTAGGAAAGGCCCTAGAAAGCCGCCTTTGGCGGGGGGGATAGCTCCCCTATTTCAACCCCTTTCGGGGTTGGGCACCCGCCCTCTAAGTGTAGTAGGGAAGGTATACAGTAGGGTAGTGATTGAGAGAGTGAGAGTGAGAACGGAGAAATGGATAGGCGACGAGCAGGGAGGTTTTAGGAAGGGAAGAGGATGTGTAGATCAGATTTTTACCCTGAATTGTGTTGTGGAGAAATATCTGGAGAAGAAACAAAAAGTGTATGTTGCCTTTATGGACTTGGAGAAGGCCTATGACAGAGTAGGTTTGTGAAAAGTACTTAGAATATACGGAGTAGATGGCAAGTTGCTGAAAGCAGTGAAGAGTATGTATGAGGGTGCAAAGGCGGCAGTGCGTGTGGAGAGTGAGCAGAGCGAGTTCTTTGACCTGAATGTTGGTTTGAAACAGGGGTGTGTGATGTCCCCGTGGTTGTTTACTGTATATATGGATGGAGTCATGAAAGAAATACTATCAAGAGCAGTGGATGTTGGTGTATCGCTGAAAAGGGAGGGAAATGAGTGGAAGCTGCCTATACTGCTGTTTGCGGATGATACAGTTCTGATGAGTGATAATGAATGGGAGCTGCAGGGTTTGGTAAATGAGTTTGGAACAGTGTGCAAAAAACGGAATTTGAAGGTAAATGCGGGGAAGAGCAAGGTTATGGTATTCGAAAGGGGTGAAGTCACAGAGTGTGAGGTGAAGTTGAACGGTCAGGCTATGGAGATCGTCAGCTCTTTTAAGTATCTGGGCAGTGTGTTGAGTAAAGATGGGACTGTGAATGAGGAGGTGCGGGAGAGGTGCAACAGGGGAAGAGGGTTGTAGTAACGTTGAAAGCAGTAACAAGAAATAGGGTGGTCAGTATGGAAGTGAAGAAGTCCTTGCATGACAGTGTGGTAATCCCGACACTAACTTACGGAAGTGAAGCATGGACGTTCGGGAAGAGACTTAGACCAAGAGTGAGAGCGGTGGAAATGAGTTACTTGAGAAGTGCGTGCGGAGTTACATGGAGGGATAGACGGACGAATGAGGAAGTAAGAACGAGGTATGGTGTGGAGATAGATGTGCTGGAAAGTGTGAAAAGGAACAACTTGAGATGGTTCGGCCATATGGAACGTATGGAAAGCGAGAGATTGACTAAGAGGGTGTACGAGAGTGAGGTGGAAAGACAGAGAGGGAGAGGTGCACCGAAGGAGAGGTGGAAGGATGGAGTGAGGAAGTATATAAATGAAGGCGGTGCTGGTTGGGAGGAGGGGCGTCGACTGACTGGGGACAGAGGTGCATGGGGGCGGTTCGTTCGTGGCCACCCCTTCGGGGATTGCGGTGTCGGGCAATAGATAGATAGAATTTCCAATACAGGATATTAGATTAATAGATACACAAAATTCTTTTTTGTAAGTTTAATAAGTATGATAGATTTTCTTTTTTACAAATCATTTCAAGTACTGTACTACAGTATAGTATGTACAATTCTTACGTTTTGCAATATATAGTTGCTCTTTTATTAAGATTTACTGCATCCTTATCATTATCTACCTTTCTATTGCTTCCTAAGGCTTACTTAGAAACCCTGCCGTAATACTTTACACTTTTTCTTAATTCTAGTTATTTATTTACAAAAGCGCGAGCCGTTAGTTTTGGTTTTCTTCAGTCTTTGACGTTTAGCATGAGATGTCCCAACCACCGATCTTGGTATTCTTAGGCTCTCACGTCATTGACGGAGAGAACCATTACTAAATTACGGGTTTGACAACCCGAAGGGAGAGAAGGAAAACTAACTACCTGTATTTAGTAATGGTTCCGTAGTCAATGACGTAAAGCGGCCCTCCCTCCTCCCTCTTCCCATGCACATGCGCAACTTAGTACTATGAAGGACAAATGAACCCAGCGTGGCCAGCTGGAGGATGCGTGCAAGGGAAGGACTGTATAGCGGCGCGCTAGTTAATTTAGTAACGCAACATTCATAGTTTCTATTCTTTTACTCATAAAAAATTTCTTTCTTTTTCTAATGGTTACCTTTTTTAATGACGTTCCCTAGGAACTAAGTAAAGGGTTTCACCCTAGGATGTACTTTTTATATATTTGGGTCGCCTTATGCTTTCTCCGGGACACTCACGGGGGTCTCCGGGGAGCCCTTATATATATAAGGCTCTCACGTCATTGACTACGGAACCATTACTAAATAGTTAGTTTTCCTTCTCTCCCTTCGAGTTGTCAAACCCGTAATATATATATATATATATATATATATATATATATATATATACAGTATATATATATATCTATTTATTAGTGGCCCCTCCATCATTGACGAACATGCCTATTACATAAGGCATCCTCTTCAAACACTAATCCGCCGTAGTTTTGAATCTACCGCGCAGAGCATTTAAAAACTGAGGAGCCTTCATCATGAGCGCACGCGACCTCACTCATGGCTTCAGTCATTATGAATTGGGTTCTCACTACGAAAAAAACTTCGTAAAAAATAAAAACAAAAAGAAAATAAGAATAACTATCCAATAAGCTTTCCATCATATCGTGGATGTACTTGTGTGGATCTCTGACCAGACGCTGATTCAGGCGTCATTCTTCCTTCTCTGCTCTGCGTTCAGCCTGCCCGGACGTGCCTCCCCACGCTCCGCTAGTTCCGCATTCGTGGCGTCCCTAGTGAGTTTTTTCTCATTTGTTTACTCCAGGATGTATCGAGTAAGGTTAGGATAGGCGTAGCAGGAGTGTCCTGGGCTGGTTGCCCGCAGTGCAGTGTATTTTGGGTCGAGTGTATGGGGCATCTATTTCGGATGTACCCTCGTGGTCCCGTTGTGGACATGTGAACTTTTTCACAGCTGAGTTAGTTTGTGATGCAGGCGGCTTTCACTACGCGTTAGTTAGTGCTGCCTTTTATCTTTCTGATGAGGTAAGCTTTGTTTCTGACGTTCCCAGCGTATTTTTCTTCACTTAGTGAAGTTTTTTCTGGGTCCCGAGTCAGTCTTCCCTTGGTCGGAAGTATGTGCTACGGTGGTGTGTTGGCGGTGGTTCCTGTTGTGATATTTCCAGTGTTTGTGTATATTTCAACTTTTATTATGCCGTCTACCTAGGCCTAGCCAGCCGCTCGTAGCTTTGCCACATGTACTAGTGTTATTGTTTATTATTTATAAATATGCCCTACTGTGTCATGTGTATCCGGGTTTTAGTTGTGTATTGGCTAATTCCTCGGACTATAATTGTTTCCTGGTTTAGTTGTGTATTGGCTAATTCCACGGATTATTGTGTGACCTTGGGGTTGTCGTGCGTGGCTCTCCTCGTGTCTCTTGTTGTTCAGATGGTGTCTGTTCAGGGTGGGTTGCCTTCCGGCGGGGTTTTTCTCGGTTTCACCATGAAAATCCCGGCCGCGAGCCGTGTTGGGCCACACGTGGTTGTTAACACTGGCTTGTTTCCCCGGCGTTGGGGTGTCTGTGGCTCTCCAGGACTGCGTCTCTGTGGGTGCCTGGTTTCAGGCCTCCTTTGATTCCCGGCGGGATGGCTGTTCCCATCTATAAAACGTTGTTCATGCGGACATACGTTATGTAGTTTTTCTACCCGGTTTTACAAAAACCACTTGAAAAACCTAGCTGTTGTTTTAGGCTTTCCTCCCCGGCGATCTTTTACAAAGAAGTGGGGACAGGAACTTATGGGGTTAACGTTTGGACATCTCACCCGGCGGGTGCACCTGGGTAGGGTGGGATGAACGACTTATGTCTTTCAGTTAGTTAACCAATCCATTTTAGTGATACTATGTGTATCGCCACCTTTACTCTTACGGCGATTGAAGGTTCAAATTAGGTTAATATATCGATTCTTCTCACCCGGCGGGTGCTCCTAGGTGGAGGAACTAAGGAATTTCGATTTAACCACTTAATTTAGTGATACAAGTAGGTATCGCCGCCTTCAAACTTACGGCGATCTTTTGTGACAATTCGTTAGACATCAGATCTCGTATCATCCTGCCCTGTGCTATTCTACTAAAATATTTCAAGGGCCGGCGTCTTTATGGGGGGTTGCTTTGTTACAAAATTGAATCTTGAGACAGTCACCACCACCAAGAGACTATAAGCGCCATGCTGGACCGTTATATTATATCAGAGGGTATTCTTCACTTTCTTTAACAAAAGATTTGTTTAGATTTTCTGAACCCCGCCGCGTAGCGAGCTGTGTTTGTGTCATTACATCTCGTTACCCGGCGGGTTATTAACACTTGTGTGCGAACATGTTGGGTTAACCTTATGAGCATTAATTCCTGGAAATTTTTTTTTTTCCAGAGCTGAGCTCCGGCGGACCAATACAGACCCGGCGGTAGTTTCCTCCCACCAGTCTCTGTCATGGCTACCGTGGCCCCAGTTTTTGCTTTGTGCACTACCCCTGCTTGTGCTGGTATCCCTATTTTTGCGCATACCCGTTGCATAAGGTGTGTTAAATGTCTAGACCGTTCAAGGGGTCTCTGGGTTATGCGTAATTGTTCTTTTTGCTCCCAATTAGCTTTAAAGGTCCTTTGTGATAATGATAAGACCGCGGCGGTAGCGTTGAGAGAGGTTAGGCAACAGATGTCAGCCTACACTACCATTGTTGCGCATAAATCACTTCAATGTGACAACGTCCCACTTTGGGATAGATTGCTCTCCGAACACCCTCTCCCTAAACGTTCCTCTAGAGTCACGAGTATTAAGCCGGCGGAGACTGGTCAGGGTTCTGTATCCTCTGCTGCTACACCTAAACGCCCAAGAGAGCCTACACCCCCGGTATCCGCCTCCTCGTCTCGGGCGAGATCCCGGTCTAGGTCTCCTCTTAGACACCAGTCATCTAGTCGTGCCTCTTCACCGGCGAGTAAGAAGAGTAGGACGGAAGGTTCCTCCAGTGGTCACGGCGAGGATTCCTCCAGATCTAAGAATAGTTCGCGGTCACACCGTAGCCATAAATCCTTTAAAAAGGATTCACATAAACGGAAGTCGTCTCGACATTCACCAACTTCTAGTGCATCTCATCGTACCTCTACCCCAGACAGAGTTTGTGTTAAGGCCCAAGAGTCCAGTGCAGCGCCTGTCCCAAAAGAGGATTTGCCACTTAATATTTTAACCCTGGAATTGGAAAGTTCAGGGGGTTCAGTAATTGAGAATGTTTCAGACTCTCAAGAGAGCGTAGGCCAGGGCCTCGGTGTTTGGCGGTTTGCTCAACCAGGGTCTGACCACCCACGTCCGACTCAAACGAGTCACACAGTAGCCGATGTCCACAGGGACGCGGCGATCCCATCCTCTATCCCAGACTTATCTTGGCAACAAGGTACCCCTGCCTCGGCGGGGTCTTCTCAGGAGGATCAGGAGGAGAAAGACAAAGTTTCTATAATTTCGGAGATGGAAGGACAAGGGTCAGGCTCAGGCTTGGACGCCGCACAGGATACTAATGATTCACCTGTAAGTTCTTCATCAAACCAGTTTGTTACGGCACAAGAAATTAATGGGCTGCTTACTCATGCTTTATCTAAATGTTTTGGTCAACAACAGGAAAACCCCACAATGGACTTGGGGGCTCCCAAGACAAGTTCTACGGTACGGCCTCTGATGACTTCGATTGATTTATCTAAGATCCCTAACCCTCCCACTCTGTTAACCTCAGGGATCACTAGGCCGGCTACGGCGGCATTGACAACTTCAAATGTCAGGGTCATAACGGATGTCAATCCACCCCCTCTAGACAAAGCGCCTCTTAGAAAGGTAGCTATGCCCTTACTTTATGGGCCAGACGAGTCATGGGTTCTTTTGAACTCCTCTAAACCAGAGCTTGCCCAACCTACTTTGTCAGGGGAACTCCCGGTACCGCGTGAGTGGGTCATCCAGGGCAATAAGTCAAAGAAATTAAGGGCCGTGGATACTTTGGGTAATGTTCTGGACGTAAACATCAAGGCTATACCTAGTTATTATCACCAAGATTATTTTGTGTATGCTTCTAAGCCTGCTTTACCCCCTGCCTCAGCTTCAAAACTATTTTCAGACTGGTCTAAGCTGGATGGGTTTAATGATATTAAGACTCTGTCAGCTCTCACTCCTGAACTAGATTTACAGACCGTCACAGACGACGCAGCTAATCCAGTTTTGAAGGTGGGACAGTTGGGACCAGGACCTTGGGTAGATTGGGAGGTAGAGGCTCAAAACTTTGCAACCACTTTCACTTCTAAATCTTCCCACCAGATACCTCAGGATACTCATTCATGGTTCTCCATGCCGGTGGGTTCTGCCGGCGGAGTCCCGTCAGCTTTGTTTTCATTTCTAGCTGCCCCTAAGATTAATCTTTGTGAGCTGAAGGACCCGTTCACTACCCCTACCCCTACTCACCTAGACAGAGAATTTAGGCTACGGGGAAAAGCTTTTCGCCTGTTCTCGCAGTACATAGTATCTCAGCAGGTGGCTAAGTCTTTACTACGGTCCACTCAGGCAATCGCAGATGCGGATGCTCGAAGATCGGTTGAGTTATCCCGGCGACTGATTCTTCAGTCGTCAATCCAATCCTTGGGTGACATACGTACCGCCTTGCTTGAGGCGGTACGAGCACGACAAGATCTTAGGATGTCGTTAGTTCGCAAGCTACCTGATCGCATTGCTAATCAGGTGGTTATGTCACCAGTGCTTACTCCCTCTTTAATGACCCCTAAAGTGTGGCGAACAGTGTTCAATATGGCACAGGCCGTTAAGCACAGTCCCACCCCTTCTAAGAAACCTGCATTTAACTTCCCCAAACCCAGGCCTACTACTAAAGCTCAGCCAGGGGGATCTAAACCTTTTCTTCCGCCTAAGTCCTCCCACTCCCCCCAGGGTCAGTACAGGCATAGACAGAGTAGGTTTTCAGGTCAGAGAGGACGCGGCCAAAATAAACCAGGTCAGGGCCAGTCTTCGGCCAACACCAGCCAGCCGGCGAAACATCCAGCACCAACCCCACCATAAAAAAACTAAAGTCTCTCTCACTCCCGGCGCCTACCTTAAGGCCGGAGGAACCGAGGGTAGTACAGCCGGCGAACCCTTGTCTGCTAACTGGGTCGTTCCGAACGTGTCACCAAGCATGGCCGTTAAACACTTGGGCACGGATGGTGGCACGCAAAGGCATCACTTGGCAGTGGCTCCGGCGACCTCGATTACGTCAGCCGACAACGGCGAATTTTGTTTCTTTAGAGGTGGAGTCACTAGCCCAGGAAATGATTGCCAAGAATGTCATCATCCCGGTCCCCCCAAATTACCCTGTATTCACGTCCAAACTATTTTTGGTTCCCAAAAGGGACAGTGTTCAGATGAGGCCGGTCGTAGACCTGTCTTATCTGAATCTTCACATTCACAACGAATCTTTCAGAATGTTAACAGTACACCAAATCAGGCTAACACTTCCGCCGGGAGGTTGGATGTGTTCACTAGACCTGACAGACGCCTATTGGCACGTATCGGTCAACAAAAGATTTCAAAGGTTTTTGGCCTTACGGATCAGGCACCAAAATTTTGTTTTTCAGAGGATGCCGTTCGGCTTGAACCTGGCACCTCGATTATTCACAAAACTAGTCCGGCAAGCCCTGATGCCATTGTTAAAACAAGGGATCAGAGTGTTGTGGTATCTGGACGACTGGCTGGTGGTGGCAGAGACACAACAATTATGCATAAAACATGTCAATATAATTTTAAATCATGTCAAAACTCTAGGCTTCAAGGTAAATCTGGTAAAGTTAAACCTTGTTCCCTCACGAGTAATTCAGTGGATAGGGCTGGTCTGGGACACCGCCGCTCTCACTCTGAGTCAGAGTGTGGACAATCGCAACAGGTTTCGCAGGAAACTGTTCAGGTTTCTTCACAGTCTGACTACGACGCGAAGGGTCTGGGAGTCTCTGGTCGGCTCTCTCAACGGGATTCAACTAACTGTCAAGTTGGGCCGGTTGAAAGTAAAAACGATTAATATTGGAAGGCAACAAATATTTCCCGCTCTTACCGGCGGGAAAATTATGGCCCATCCCGAAATTAATCCACACCTTACTAGCGGTCTGGGCGAAGAGGGAAACATTGCACTCAATAATGTCATGGACCTCTCCTCCACCAACGGTATAGGTAGACACGGATGCGTCAGGCACAATAGGGTGGGGATTTCAGTCAAATCAGGGGCACCAGGGTCAGGGGCTTTGGTCCCACTTAGAAATCTCGCACATCAATGTCAAAGAATTACTAGTCCCCTTGTATTTCCTTCAGGCTCACGGCCCGGCGTTACGGGGCAAGTCGGTGGCCTTCAGAATGGACAATCTGAATGCAGTCCACTGTATTCAGAAACAAGGGTCAACGAGGTCAAGGAAGTTGCTAAACGTGTCGGAAGAGATTTTTGCTCTAGCCAACAGTCTAGATATTTATCTTCACGCATCTTATCTCCCAGGCGTAGCGAACGTCTGGGCAGACGCTCTGTCCCGGAGACAGAGCACGACAGTAGAATAGGAGCTCAAGCAACCCATTTTCAACCTAATGATTGCAGAGCTCTCCCATCCACAAGTGGATCTTTTTGCGTCCGAGGAGACTCACAAACTCCCTCTATACCTCACCCGCCGGCGAAAACGCCGGCAGGGGGGCCAGACGCCCTAGTGACAGACTGGAACAGATGGAGCTCCATCTATCTGTTTCCACCGCCAGATGCGTCACTAATGTGCCACGTAGTGAACAAACTACGAGATTATCGAGGCTTAGTCTCGCTAATCGCGCCACTGTGGCCGGCGCAGTTGTGGTACCAGCAATTGAAAATGTGGTGCCCGGACCCGGTATCGCTCCCGGTCAGGTATTTCCACTTAGACACGATTGGCAACCTAGCGACCTCGCTGACTTTTGCATTATGGACATTCAGGAGGCCAAGTGGCTAGCACCATACGGTAGAGATGTGACCAATAAATTACTCAATCAATATACTCAGTCTACAAAACGACAGTATCAATCACATTGGCAAGCCTTTACTTCTTGGATCGTTAGGACAGAACAAACTGTACCCTCAGTGGCATTAGTTTTTAATTATTTGAATTATCTGTTTGAGCAGAAACGTTTATCTGTGGTAACATTAAAAAATCACTTAACTGCGATTAGAGTGCCCTTTTTAGACCTTACGGGTCTTTCCATACCGGTAGCGGAGGAAACAGGTTTTATGAGAGCATGTTTTAAACTCCGCCCACCTCCCCGTCAGCTCATGCCTACTTGGTCTCTGGACAAAGCTTTGTCTTTGCTTCACTCTCGTCTGTACCAAAATACTGCAGACTTTGCATTACTCTTAAAAAAGGCGGTTTTCCTTTTGGCTTTGGCCACCGGAAACAGAGTGTCTTAGCTGGCGGCGATGAGCAACACACCTAATTGTCTTAGGTTTGGTAGACTTAATGAATGTATTTCCATTGCACCCTCCCCAGGTTTTGTAGCCAAGAATGAGCATAGTGCACACGTGTTTTCTGAGTTCACGGTGCCGGCGTTAAAAAGGGGAAAGGTGCATCATAATTTATGTCCAGTGCAAGCTCTAACCAAATATTTGAGAGTAGCTCCTCGAAACCCCCAAGGTGCTTTATGGGTAGCAAGTACGGGTAAACGCTTACTTAAACGGCGATTAGCCTCTCTTCTGGTAGAAGTCATTAAAGAAAGTAATCCCGGCGTTGTGGGTCGGGCCCACGATTTACGCAAATGGGCAGCCTCTTTACGTTTCCTGAAATTTTTTTCAGTTGAAGACATAGCGTCCACGCAGTTGTGGGCGTCTAATCATACGTTTCTGTCTAGATACTTGTCAGTTGCTCTAGACAAACCTTCCTTACCATGTATAGCTTTAAGGCAGAGGGTCTAGGTGGCCCTGCAGTCACTTTTGTTTACTTTCACGGGAAAGGGGGGGGGGTGCAGTCAGTTGACATAGGACACCCTAGACCCCGCCGGAGTATGAGAGCTGTGATACAATTTAAGGTTAAAATGTGATATGAAAATTTCTCAGTGAGAAATTGTGCTAGTACAATGTTAAGTACAAAACAACGGTGTTGTTAGAGTAGTTTAGCTGCGAAAGCAATTTAATATTAGAATAATGGAGTTCCTTTGCAATTTATCTCCAAGTTTATGTTGGGGTTTATTATGTGCACATATAAACTTATAACTTGTAATTTTTTGTCACCACTCGTTGAGTGGGGTGCCTTTGTAACTACAGATCTGTGTTCAGAATCTTCAGGGTTACCAATTTTTTGTCAGGCAGGCTTCTTTGAAGCACGCACCTGCCTGAACCCCCTTTTTCTTGTATTTTTTCGGCCTACGCCGTTGTTAAATATATTTTCAAAAGTAAGAATACTATGTGGTTGTTTTTATTATCTGCTTTTCTAGAGTTATGATATGATTACGAATGTCCCCCTCCAGTCTTAGAAATCAGGCATGTTCGTCAATGATGGAGGGGCCACTAATAAATTATAGGTTTGACTCCTGTAAGGAGATAAAGAAAACCTAATATTTAGTAGTGGCCCCGTAATCATTGACGACTGGGGCCCTCCCGACCGTCCCCTTCCCATTCGTTGATGTATTGAGGATTTTGGTTTACTTGATATGTCAGTGAAGGAAGAATGACGCCTGAATCAGCGTCTGGTCAGAGATCCACACAAGTACATCCACGATATGATGGAAAGCTTATTGGATAGTTATTCTTATTTTCTTTTTGTTTTTATTTTTTACGAAGTTTTTTCGTAGTGAGAACCCAATTCATAATGACTGAAGCCATGAGTGAGGTCGCGTGCGCTCATGATGAAGGCTCCTCAGTTTTTAAATGCTCTGCGCGGTAGATTCAAAACTACGGCGGATTAGTGTTTGAAGAGGATGCCTTATGTAATAGGCATGTTCGTCAATGATGGAGGGGCCACTACTAAATATTAGGTTTTCTTTATCTCCTTACAGGAGTCAAACCTATAATATACAGTATATATATATATATATATATATTTTTTTTTTTTTTTTTTTTAAAGCTGTATAGTACCCGGAGTACCCAGAGGAAAACATTGTTCCTCAACCTGCGGTCCTGACCGGAAACCTGTTGGTTACTCGGTACCCTGACACCAATGGTTAGTCTGCATAAATAAAGAATTTAACATTTGGCTCACAATAGGGACCTTACCCGGAGGGAACGTTGTTCCTCATAGTATAATAATAGCTCACTGGGTGAAAGCGACCCGGGTGTTCGAAACCCGGAGACCCGGAGGGAACGACGGGACACAGGAATCCCGCCAATTCCGGGACTCTAAGCTTACGAACTCTTTCTAAATTTGAAGAAATTACCTCATAATTGTGTAGGAACCATTGGTATTCAGCTTATATATTGAAAATTGAAGTAAATTCATCGAAGAACTTCATAATATATTACTCATATAGGAAGAGAACAATTGGTTCCTCATGTTGTAAAATTCAGTAGAGGGAGGCTCTGAGCTAGGCCTATTGCCCGCCATTTTGATCACGTGCTCGTGGTGGCGAGCGTGAGACAAATAATGGCCTTACAAATAATTAACTGGTACAAAAATAGGATATACATATTAAAAGTCAATAAGTCTAGTTAAGAACATATCAGCTCGAAATAATGTTATAAGTATGTAAACTACAAAAGTGAAGCAAAATTTGATAAATGAGGAACTAAGTAATGAGCAAGTAGAACTGCAGAATGTATACAATACTTGTAAAATTTTAAAAATTACAAGTAGAACTGCAGAAAATAAAGTAATTTAAGAAACTTGCATTAATAATATCTTAAAAGAGGAAAGCTCAGATTACGATTAAGCGTTCAACATGTAGCATGAGGGCACACAAAGATGATGAATAACACTAATAGGTAAAGTATTAAATTCAAATGATGAAAAATACTGTATATCATACTAAGAATGGCGAAGCGGTATCAATATACTTTCGGTGTGGACAGGCGAGGACGGTGGCCTTCTGAAACATACAGGGCGATTACTCAAATCATGTTTGGACCTAACTCAATTAATATGTAACAGGGACTCCCTAGAAAGGAGAAAGCCAGGCAAACGCTGAGACGCCCAGAGCAAGGGGGCACACGTCCGACACACCTGGATCACAACCGTAAAGAGGCAGATAAACACGCTAGAGAATCTGGCATCACGTGCAAGGGAAGCATTACGACAACACAGCTAGAGGTCTGAAGCACCGGGAGATTTGAAATGATAGATTCTTCTTTTAAATTTTATTTCTAGTGGTATCCATTTTTCAATGATGAGCCCTTGGTTGTTGTTGTTGTTGTTGTTGTTGTTGTTGTTGTTGTTGTTGTTCTTCCCCAAGCTGCCTGGTCGAACAGCCCCAAGGCCCCGAGCAAGGCCAAGGCCATAACCGAGCGCCGCCACAGAACCCTCCCTGCCGACCACAATAAAATCTGGGTGACCGAAGCCACTCCATGGCGGGGAGCTGAGGAGGTTGCGGAAACGCCCGGGAAACCAAAGCCACACCCAGGGCCCTGTGCCCCTCAGCAATTATGAAGAGAAAGTTGAGGGGCAAAGGAAAAATGTGACGCTTTGGCTTCCATTCTTGGTAGATTGGGAGGTCAATCCACGGAAGAGACGCCGTCACTTGAGATCTAGAAAATATATAAGTAAAAGGAACAGTCAGAGTAAGCTATGGGTATGGCAGAGATTGCTCAGTTCTCACTCTGATAGACCAGCCCTTGGTAAGATTCAATGGGTATTAACCAAGGATTGTTTTTATGCTATATTCGCAACGGTTGTGATACGAACTCCGGGTATTCTCGAACGGGTCCCTGAATCTCAACCTATATATACAGTAGTATAGGCTCTTCGTCATTGACGGAGAGAACCAATACTAAATTATCCAGTTATCGCGAATGGAAGTGAGGAGAAAACTGTATATTTTCGCTTGTGAGTGAAAGTGGTGGGTCGGGTGGTCAGCGATGTAACACACAAAGTATTGATAGATTTTCCTAGGTGGTATGAGGAGGTGGGGAGGGGATTGTGACTTATAGGAAGCGTTTGACCCAATATTTTCATTGAAGCTCCTCCCAATTCGCTCAGGGCTACGGATAAGGTGCTAGGGTCACGTATATTGAGCAGAATTAATGGGGAAATTACTGTGTGATCGATTCTTCCCTATAGAAGGCCCGCACCGAAAGGGTCAGCAACCCATCTAGGGAAGACAACCTGATAATAATCTGGGTGGATGGGACTTGTCAGCCCTAGTTGGCAACCCGTCTAGGGGAGTAAACCTTTTACAAATCAGTACTGCTTACCTAAGGATGAAGCAGGTTAGTGGAGGAACTAGCCGAACATTACTGTAGAAAAATGCTAAAAAGATACATAGAGAGCCTTTGAGTCGGACGGACCCTAAGAGGAGTGGTCAATCCTGTAAGTCCCTCCCCACATATGCGAACAATACTCAATATTTATTAGTGGCCCCTCCATCATTGACGATATGCCTATTAATATAATAGCCTCCATTCAAGCGCCCGCGGTAGCCAGTTTGAATCTACCGCCGCGGGGAAGAACTGAGTATCCGTCATAAGGGTAACGCATATTCTCTTATGGAATCGTCTTATGATTGGGTACCCGCTACGAAAAACTTTCGTAAAAAATAAAAAGTAAAATTTTACTTAACCCCTCCAACCCGGATGGGCTCTTGAACGCCCATAACAACCTCGGCCCGCGCAACCCGGAAGGGCTCTTGAACGCCCATTGCTTGCATGCGTGCTTTCGAATGCCGCGCGTACATTTTCGGTATCGTGGGACGGTAGGTGGCGCCACCAGGCGTAAACTCCGCCACAGCAACAGCATCTACCCCGACGCCATCATGGACAGTACGCCAAATAGTGATTCCGCTGTGTCCGATACCGTGCTTCCTACGACGCCCTTGCTTGTTCGTCGCGCCTTACCCCGACGCCATCGCCTAAATGTGTTATCTCCCGGAGGTATTGAGACGACATTGAGACTTTATGAGCGAGCTGATGCCAAGCATAATGTTGATGATGAAGTCAGTGACGACTCCAGTAATTATAAGTCGAGTGATTATGGCCATGAGAGTGATAAAGAAGAGCAATTCCTGGGATTTGCGAGAGAACATGACAGTGATGAGAGTGATGAAGGTGATGTACCAGTTGTTGAGGAAGCTGGTTTACCTAAAGACAGTGAACTTGAGAGAGTGAGCGAGTGGGAGAGTTCAAGGTCACTCACCAAATTTCGCTTAAGTGACACGACGCCAAGCCCTTCCCCAGGTAAATCGCCTTTCAAGCTACATTTGTATAAGCAGAAAATACTTGAGAAGGCGGCCGCGGCAGCTAGGGAACAAGCAAAACTACTTGGTGAGGATGAGGCTGTGAGTGAGGGTCAGCGTGGTGACCCTTCTCGTCCGCCATTGTCTCCCTTATCTACCCACGCCACCCAAGATGACCCGGATGCCCCGCATTCTTCCCCACCACCCCCACCATTGCCAAGGGTTGAGGACCCCACACTTTCGGCCTATTTGCCTCCTAGGTCCCCCGACAGGAGACATACTGCTGCCGAAAAGGGGAAAGGTAGGAAATATACCAAGAAAATTAAGAAAAGTAAGAGAGTTTTGTTCGAGGCTCCCGCGGCGTCCACCCCGGCCGGCCCCAGCCATACGTCCCCGCAACTTTCCCCACGGTCCTCCCCACCTCTCCCGCCTTCAACATGTCTTCCTGAAGAAGTCTTTGAGCTCGCATCACCAATACCTGGCCCTAGTGACAGTGAAACATTGCTTTCTGTCACTCGTCGCAGGCCAAGGAGCCCGGGACCTCGGGGGGACACAGCCTCACCTGCCACTCCTTCCCCACCTCGCCCACCCGCACGCCGCCCACGCATCACTGGTTCCCCGCCAGATTATGTGGGGGCCACTGATGATGAAGGGCACCTCTCTCAAGACTCTGGCCATGATTACATAGGTCCACCGTCAGGGCAAGATGACCACTCTGACGATGACTATATGGACATCGACGACCCTCGACCCATCCGCTTGGCCCGGCGTCGTGCTGCCCGTCGTGCTGCCCACCGCCCTGGCCGCCGCCCTCGCCGCCCTAGGGCGCGCGCCTCCCGAGTTGGCCGTGGGCGTGCTGGGCCACCAGCTGGAGCTCCTCGTCAGCGCAGACAAGACCCATTCTACGTTTTTCAGTGGCAAGACGTAGTTGATGAGGATGCATACAACCCTGATGTGCCAGCTTTTGATGAGGTACTGGAGGGTTCAGGCGTTACCCCCAATTTTCCTGCAGGCCCCAATGCTCCACCACACGAACTGTTTGAGGCCTTCTTTGATGAGGAGGTGGTAGGCTATGTTGTCAAAGAGACAAATAAGCAGCACCAATTCCAGGTCCACTTTTTGGGAAAGGTGACCAAGGGCCACATGAGGCAGTGGACCCCAGTGACTCATAAAGAGTTCATGGTGTTCCTGGCACTCACCATGCTAATGCCTCATGTCAAGAAGCATAGGTTGCCTGACTATTGGATCACCAATGATCTGATATCCACCCCTGCCTTCGGGAAATATATGTCTCGCGACCGGTACCTTGATATCCTCGCAGCGCTCCATCTTGTCACCAACCTTGACGTCCACCTCCCAGACAAGCTGTGGAAGATTAGGACGTTGTATGAGATGATGCGAGAACGCTTCACCTCCTACTTCAAGCCCTTCCGCAAGGTCGTCATTGACGAGTCTCTTGTGCTGTTCCGGGGAAAACTCAGCTTCCGGCAGTACATCCCCTCAAAAAGACATCGCTTTGGCATAAAATTCTTTGTGCTGTGCGACTGCCAAACTGGCTATGTCCTGGACTTCCTGGTCTACAGCGGGAAGGAAGGGGACTTGCTTGTGGACCCCCTCATTGGCTTTGGCGGAGCAGTGGTGCAAGCCATGATGGACCGCTACTTTCATAAGAATCACGTCCTCTACACGGACAATTATTACACGTCCCCCACTCTCTCACAGTACCTGCATGAGCGCAAGACGGGGACTGTAGGCACAGTACGAGGGAAAAGGAAGGGCATGCCACCTTTCCCTCCAAAGACCAAAAAAGGTGATGTGTTCAAGAAGAAGTCGGGGCCCATTCTGGCTATCCACTGGCACGACCAGCGGAAGGTCAACCTCCTGACCACCATCCACAAGGGGGAAATGGTGGAGACTGGCAAGGTGGATCGCCGCACCCAGGCCAGGGTGACCAAGCCCGATGCTGTCCTGGACTACAACATCAACATGAGGCTGGTGGACAAGTCCGACATGCAGATAGGCTTCATTGACTGCCTGCGTACCTCGTGCAGATGGTACAAAAAGTTCTTTCTGCATATGGTGGACATGTCAGTTCTGAATGCCTACAACATATACAAGCTTCGGAATGTGAACACACCCATGAAGTTCAATAGCCTGCGGAGGTTCCAAAAGCAGGTGTTGACGGAGCTCCTGGAGAAGTATGCTATGCCACAGAGGGCAGTGGCACATCCTGGGCCCGCCGTTATTGACCGCTTGCAGTCTGCTCAATACTTGACTAGGCACAGGCTTGGTTCCCTGCCTCAGAATGAATCCGGAAGAACACAGCAGAAGCGGTGCCATGTCTGCTACAACAGCAGGGTGAAGCCGAGGTCAGGTAAAAAGTCAACCCTGGAGTGTGTGGAGTGCAAGGTGGCACTCTGTGCTGTAGATTGCTTCTTTGATTACCACTCCAAGCTGGAGTTCTAATAATCATACTGAAATTGCCAAATAAAATGACAATATGTACACTATAATTATATATAGGCAAAAAGTGGAAGAAAACCAATGTATTGTAATACAAAAGTCATGTATTATGAGAACATTGATACAAATACAATTACACCATAATAATATGTGAAAGTGACACATATGTATATACCAAGTGACATTCATATGATTAGAACCTATAGAAATATATAAATCAGTGAAAAAGACACAATAAATTGTATATAAAACGTTTACAAATCATATAACTAAGTGAAAGTGACACAAGACCTAATATTTGATGGCCAAAGTATAATAAACACCTGTGATAACGAATAATCAGTGCCTAATACAACAATAACCTACCTCAATTACTAATAAAATGTACGGTATCGAGTGAAAATGAGCATTATCAGTGACAGTGACACTCTCTAAAGCATATTTGTCAAAGTGAAAGTGACACAAGACCTAATATTTGATGGCCAAAGTATAATAAACACCTGTGATAACGAATAATCAGTGCCTAATACAACAATAACCTACCTCAATTACTAATAAAATGTACGGTATCGAGTGAAAATGAGCATTATCAGTGACAGTGACACTCTCTAAAGCATATTTGTCAAAGTGAAAGTGACACAAGACCTAATATTTGATGGCCAAAGTATAATAAACACCTGTGATAACGAATAATCAGTGCCTAATACAACAATAACCTACCTCAATTACTAATAAAATGTACGGTATCGAGTGAAAATGAGCATTATCAGTGACAGTGACACTCTCTAAAGCATATTTGTCAAAGTGAAAGTGACACAAGACCTAATATTTGATGGCCAAAGTATAATAAACACCTGTGATAACGAATAATCAGTGCCTAATACAACAATAACCTACCTCAATTACTAATAAAATGTACGGTATCGAGTGAAAATGAGCATTATCAGTGACAGTGACACTCTAAAGCATATTTGTCAAAGTGAAAGTGACACAAGACCTAATATTTGATGGCCAAAGTATAATAAACACCTGTGATAACGAATAATCAGTGCCTAATACAACAATAAGCTACCTCAATTACTAATAAAATGTACGGTATCGAGTGAAAATTAGCAATATCAGTGACAGTGATACCCTAATAAACATATTTTATATAATTGGCCTCAAAATAACTAGAAAATATCAAATAAACATCACATTCTCAATATCAAACACTAAAATCGTCTAAGGGAGATAAATACTTTGGCGCGGCGAGCGGCTAGGTGCGTCGTAGCCATGGCCGAGGCGACGCGTCCGAACGCGGGAAGAATTTGCCGCCGAAAAGCACTCGTCTTCCCGCGCTCACCATTATGCAACCAGAGGGGCTAGAGACCTCTACTCAACGCCATTCGACAGAGGAAGGTTTGTGGAACATTATTCTTTTTTATTCACAACATTACATGACATATTCATTGACTTACAGAGTAGTTAACATAGGCCAAAGATCGTCAAAACACCCGGTACCGGAGCACAGTCGTAAGCTATAGCCCCCGGGGCTGGAGGGTTAATAATTGTTATACTGTAGCTTTCCATCTCGTGGATTTCTTGTACGGACTTCCTTGACGCTGCTCCCCAAGCCGCCATACTTTCTTCTACTCCCCGCGGGCAACCTGACTAGACGTGTGTCGCCTGCGCTCCGCCACATTCTTCGTTCGCTCGCTTCTAGTGAGTCCTTACTCATTTGTATATATCTGAGTTGTATTGAACAGGGTTTAGATTTGCTAGCACAGGCTACCCCATTGGTATGCCCGCAGGGAGTGTTAAAATAGGGTACTTTTTGTGCAGGCGCCTACAGCTCTCCAGGACCAGCGCCGCATTGTTTGTTTTTATTATACTGCGCCTTAGCTGTTGCTCTTTCTAATTAGTTAGGAGGCTACTATCTTCGCAGAAACTTATGCTTCAGGCCGTCGCTATGAGGCAGTTGCATTATTTTTTATTTTTTAGCAGACGCTCTAATCTAAAGGTGGCCACACGTGGTGCGGTGCCTTCTAGCGTCCGAGTCTGCTCGCGGGCCCCTCTCTTGGGCCTCTTCTCATCGTGCTGCGTGTGTGGATCTAAAGGGTATGATGTCTACCAGTGATGATTCTACGAGCCTCGTGGCCAGCCTCAGTAGGGGTCTCCTTAGTGGACTAGGGGTACATTATTATTATTGGGTTACAATTATATATATGTGTGTTCCCTTTTGGTTCCCTCGTACGGTTGTCTCAGTACAATTGGAGGGATGGGAGACGTCCTATTGTGCTTGTGGGGTTCGGTTAATCTGTCTCTCTGTTAGACGATTTTCCATAGTTGGTTCTGTCCCGCCGGCTATCTTTCTGAGAAAAGAAGCCTCTACTCCCGCCGGGCAAGGCGGGAGGGGCTCCCAACTACCCTAGGTAGTGTCTTACTACTGTCCTTTCCCGGCGGCCAGACTAAGACCGGAGGAAAGGAACGATGTTATCGTCTGACTCGCCCTTTACAATCGACTCACTTAGTACGCTCAGCGGCACAGTGGGTGACCTCGTTTATTATCCAGCTAATCCAAATAGCCGCCCGGATAAGAACAAAACGAATGATTTAACCCTTAAAAAGCGGCTCACCACTTAAGTCGAGTTAAATAAAGCTGGACTATGTGGCGGCGCTCGACATAGATCGAGTGGCAATTTCAGCACGTAATGTGGCTGAGAGAGAGAGACAAGTGGTGGCGGGAGACTAGCGAGCGTATGACTGCTCCAGACCACCGCAGCGAACCTACTGACACAAATCTCAGCTCCCTCCTCCCTCTCTCACTCGCTACATACTCAATTATGTACCGAAAGTACCGAATTACCTGCTTTTTGCACTCGCGTTGCACGGTTATTGCAAGAAAACTATCCATCATACAAGGATCGTTATGGTGTCATTCGAAAGCTCTGTTTATGCCCTTTCAGGGATAGATACTTGTTTTACGTTCTGGGTCTTATTTAGGCATGAAAATGATCACGTAAACAGCCCTATTTTGGCTAAAAAAACACCGCTGTGCGGTACACATAAATAAACCGCATAGGCCGCTCGTAAGGTGTTAAGGGTCAGTGACTCATGTCACAGATAAGCGGTCAACCCGTGGCAAAGGCGGCTTTCTAGGGCCTTTCCTAGCTGATGCTGAGAGGATTGGGTTCTAGTCATGTGGTGATGGGCTGGTCTATCAGAGTGAGAACTGAGCGATCTCTGCCATACCCATAGCTTACTCTGACTCTTCCTTTTACTTATATATTTTCTAGATCTCAAGTGACGGCGTCTCTTCCGTGGATTGACCCAATTTACCAAGATTGGAAGCCAAAGCGTCACATTTTTCCTTTGCCCCTCAACTTTCTCTTCATAATTGCTGAGGGGCACAGGGCCCTGGGTGGGGCTTTGGTTTCCCGGGCGTTTCCGCACCCTCCTCAGCTCCCCGCCATGGAGTGGCTTCGGTCACCCAGGCTTTATTGTGGTAAGCAGGGAGGGTTCTGTGGGGGCGCTCGGTTATGGCCTTGGCTTTGCTCGGGGCCTTGGGGCTGTTCGGCCAGGCAGCTTGGGGAACAACAACAACAACAACAACAACAACAACAACCCGTGGCAACCCCTGTTAAAGGGAGGGGTTCCCACGGCTTTTTGTCCTCGGATGCGACGGAATACCAGTTAGGTGTAAACTGAGTTTCCGGCGCATCGGAGCAAGCAGGATGTTTTAAGCCTCTCGGGTTATCCTTATGAGCATTGATTCCTGGATTTTATTTATTTACAGATCGTGTCACGCCGTGAGCAGCACAACCAGAGGAAGCAACTGTTCCCGGCGGGGAGGGGGGTTCAGTAGCTATGCCTCAGTTTAATATTTGTGCCACGCCTACCTGCTTATTAGTCCCAGTAACCGCACACAAACTATGCATCCGGTGCGTTACATGCTTTAACAGGTCACAGTTCCTCTGGACGTTTCAGAAATGTCCAGTATGTTCAGACCTTTTCCTTGACTGGATCAATTCACAAGATCGTTCGTGCCTTAATAGAGATTCAGAATAAATTCTCCTCTTATGCTAAACAAGTGGCTAACGTAGAACTTGGATGCGATAATACCGAACTTTCACGGCTCATTCGCCTTTACTCTTTTGAAGATCCTTTAGTCTCTCAGTTCAATCCCTATCACTTGGCTAACACCCAACAATCAGTTGCATCATTAGTGCCCCCCCCCCCCTCCCCCCCCAGGGAACCAAAATTGTCTGAGCTAGACTCCCCTCCCCATACCAAGAGAACTCGCTCAACATCACCACACTACTGGAAGACTTGGCCATCGCAGTCCCAGTCCCAGTCGACCAGGCTACAAGGTGAACAGTCTGCTAGCAGGAGTCTTCTGTCCCCCAAAAGGCAGAAGTTTGAGTTCCCCACGCAGGTTTTGACTACGGCGGAAGTTCACGCCAATCTGATCGACATAAAACCACAAGGTTGTAGGTCTAAGTCACTATCGAGCCCATTGGCTTCTGCCTCGGAGTCGCCGGAGTATTTTCCCGGTCACCCCGGGGCAGATGCCGGAGGTAGTAGAACAAACACCAGAGTGAGGCCTAAAGCCCGAGTAATGCTAAAAGGCTCTAAATTAATGCTCTCAAAATTTATCTTACCTTGTGACAAGGTAGAAAGTTCAGTTCCTACAGCAATGCCTCTCGAGCGGCACCGCACGGTAACGGCGGGCGGATTATTGCCCAGTGTAAATTCTCAAGGTAGTAAGTCGCCGTCCAGGTCTAGTTACACTGATTCTCCGGCTAGTACTCTAACTTCCAGTACTCCCAATAAGAGAAACATATTGGCGCCAAGTAAACTTGATACAATTTTTAATGACAGGCACAAAACACCAGAGGCAGCGACTTGCCCGCCTCCGGTACTTGATCCAACCTTTATTGTTAAGCCTAGAACACCAGAGGCGGCTTCTTGCCCACCTCCGGTACTTGATCCTAATTTCAATGTACAACATAGACTACCAGTGGCAACATCTTGCCTGCCTCCGGTACCTCAAGGTAAACAGGAATTAGCGTATCCCTTAACCCTCTCACCACGGAAGGGCTCTTGAACGCCCATAAAAAAGCATATAGCAGCTGCCCGGAAGGGCTCTTGAACGCCCAGTGGTTGAAAGCCTGTGAGCTTCGTGTGCGAGGCATCGGTCCGACGCATGTAAACAACAGCCGGCTGGACCGACGCCCCGCATCTCCGGCCACAAGAAGGAGAGCGTCGCTTGTTCGTGTGTGCCTGTATGTTGTTGTTAAGTATCGAAAAGTAGTGTAAAGTGGCTGTTTTGGCCATAAAGTTATCTCCAATGAAATCATCATCACAGCTCACCCAGTTGACTTAGAGAGCTCTACTTAATGCCATTCTACAGGTAAATAACACAGCTACGCTTGGGGATGCGCGGGAATGCGGGAAGCAGTCAGATTAACACATATACGGTAGCCTAGCCTAGACGTTTTTCGGCCAAAACACCCGGGTTTCGAGGAATATATATATAATACATAGCCGGGGCTGGAGGGTTAATGCATCAGGTAGGGGACCAAAGAATGTCAGGTACTGTACTTCTACGCAAATAGGGTGTAGTGGGACAGTAGGAAAGGTAAGATCCAAATCTCTTAAAAGACCCCGTAGTCAATGTGTCATGGCAAAACATTTGGATGAGTTACTACATAGAGTTTTACAGCAATGCGCCATCTCTAAAAGGTCTCGCCCTGCGGTACTGGGGTCCCCCCTGATTGACTCTGCACCTCCTCTTACCTCAGATGATATTAACCTCCAACCACTGCCACCAATCCCCTTGATTAACACAATGGCTCAAGCAAGTGAATTTGTACGTCCACTGTCACCAGCTAAAGTTAGTGTTCTCTCGGCCCCTTCTATTTCTACGGCTTCAGAACCGTCTAAATTCGAACCACAATCTAACTCTGTCACTCCTAAGACTAAAATGAGATCCGATTCCCCGGCGGCAACCAATATGGGGTCCCCTCCAGGAAACTTTGCTTCTCCTTGCTCTAAACCACAGGTTCATTCCATGGGTAAACAGCATCAGACAACAGACACGCTCCCACCCCAACAAGAGCCGGATGGACTCTGGTGGTCAGTAGGTCCTACGGCATCAGGGGAGGGGCATAGATCAATCACAGGTGAGGTCCCAGTACTGCAGGAGTGGGCCATAGAAATCAATAAGTATAATGACTTGCGAGCAAAAGATGCCCAAGATAAGGTTGTTAAAGTACAGATTAGGGCCATTCCCAACATTACAAATTACCAATATTTTGTGTATGTACCAGACCAACTTGCCCCACCTTCCCCAGGGGACCTAGTGTGTCCTGACTGTTCCTGGCCTTACGGCGTCCACGGTTATCCGGAGTTGGCGACAATCCTGGCGACCTTTCCGGCGGAACAGCAGGAAATAAACCTGGAGAAGGTCGGGCACGGACCATGGGTAGAATGGGGTCAGGAGGCTCAACAATTTGCCATTGCCTTAACGTCCCAACCTTCCCTAACTATCCCACCTCCTAGCCAACTAGAGTTTAACTTGCTAAATACGCAACCGGGAGGTGTTCCCTTGTCAATTTTTGAGTTCCTTATAGCTCCCCAATTATCATTCAAGGACTTTACAAAACCATTTATGACTCCCGACCCCATTGAACTCCAACGCGAGTTCTTGTTGCGAGATAATGCTCACAGAAAATTTGCTAACATTTTTACTCAGTAGAGACACAGCCCAGTCCATAGCCAAGCCAATACCTCCACAGACGGAGAAAAGGGATAGTGAAGCGGTTCGAGTATTCCAACAACTCCTACTACCACACCCGGCGAGATCAATCATGGACATACAGACTGCCTTATTCGAGGCGGTCCGGGCTAGACAACTTCTCAGACTCGGTATGGTGAAAGGCTTACTCGAGAATATTGTTTACCGGGTAATTTTCTCTCCAGTATTAACAGCATCCACAATCAACACTGAAACCAAAAGGGATGTAGAAGTCATGCTCAACCACTCCCGGCCAGACACGGTATAAGTGAAAAAGGGAGAGAATCTGTTAATATTGGATAATAGGAGACGACTACAGCCAAGGACAGGCGGATGCCGTTCTGAGCCTACATCATCTCTTCGATTCCTTTCGTCTCTCCCTCTCCCTAAAAACCTGACAAAGGTATACGGATCCGGGAGTAGGCCCCGTTGTAGGTACCCTGGGAAGCACCAGAGACCACTACGGTAGGCTCCGGGCTATGCCCCGGCGGACGTGAACGACGCATCCCACATACCCGGCTCCCCAGAGCTTGCCGTTTCGTATAGCGACGCCTGGGCATAACCTAATCGGCCGTGGGGCATGCCAATCCGACATCCAATGTTGACACCTCTGGTTACTTGTGGGCACCTCCGGCCTAATAATTTTCCTCTTTGGAAGTACAGTGGAGCCCCCATCCTAGCTGCTAATCGGTTCCGCAGAAATAGAGCTAGGATTGAAACAGCCAAGATCGGGGCACTGTTCTTATGGGGAAAATTCAATCGGTTCCGTGCTCATGCCAAAATTTGCGTCTTTTTCTATTTTTTGCCTATGAAAACATGTTTTATTGTACACAAATTAAATTTTATGCATTATACTGTATCATATAATACACCATACAATAAGTTTTTAATAACTAGGCCTAGAAAAAAAAGGCCCAATATCTAAACAATTAGGCTACCGCACTTTTTCCCAGGGTTAGGCTATGAAAATATGTTTTTTGTCTAGGCTACATCAAGTAGCCTAGGCCTAAATCTTATGCATTGTAAATAATAATGTAGACATGGCTAAATGACAGTCCTAACCATAAATACTGTAGATTGGGGCATTGTTTCTATCATGCGAAAAATGTTAGGCCTAGCCTAGGCCTAGGTTCTAAATTCGTCCAGCCACCCCTCAAGTACCCATTTCGCCCCAAATACATCCAATAAATACATATTATGAGGAAAAGACGTATAAATACGTATTATGAGAAGATTACTTACCACACAGATTTTATTATAAATCATTGTCATATTTAGCCTAGCCTAGGCTAACATCGTCTAGGCTAGGCATTTCAATCGCTTTCGTCCGACATGGACTGGTCTTTGCTCTGTGTTTTGAGCATGAAATTCCTTCATTGCTACCACCAGGCCAACCATCCCTATCACTAGATGTACTAGAGGTTATAATAAACGCGAGAGATAAGGGGTTCAGGCACAAAAAAGCTTGCAAACGGTTGTTTTGGCAACACAGATACTAGCTAAACTGCAAGCGTCTGCTTAGTGATGACGTCATACAAAGATGGCGGCATCTTGTGCATTTGACGATCGGATCTCGGATTCACTCGGATTTCGTCTCTAAACGGCAAGCACCTAGCAGATTCTTTCATTATGTTAAAACAAAATTATTGTTTTTGTTTGTTTCCTAGTTTTATGTTGAGTTTTTCGTTATTTTTGCTATTTTTTCGGGTTTCGGCTGGGATTTTGATGCGAGAATTGAGGCTTTTGGCGCGAGAATTGAAATTGGGAATATTTGGTGTGTGGTGCGAGAATTGAATCAACGAAGACCGGTGTAGCGAAAATGGGGGCTCCACTGTAGTCAAAACGGTTTTTACCGTCAGCTATTAAATTCCAGCCGGCTTACCCAAGGTACTTTTCGAGGAATCAGTTGCTAGAACGGCAGCCGTCGGTCGATGGCAAGGTCAGTCAACTGCCCACACCTTTCCATGTCTCCTTGTCATTCCGAAGACTTATATCTTAGTAACTATTATGTCCAGGGATCATAGGTATCTGTCACGCCTAAGAGTCAAAACGAGACTTAACATAACTGGACTCCAACCCCTCTCACGGTCATTTCACACCCAGCGATAGAGTTGTTTAGGACATATGACAAGTTAGACAAGGCCTAGTAGGTAAAGCACGTTCATGTACAGTATGTAAATGAGGAAACATGTTCACACCCTAAGTAACAGGAAGTAATGTCAAAGTCACTCCCTTTTTGCCTCACGAGTGCGTCAGTGGATAGGGCTGACCTGGGACACCAACAAGAGCCCCACCCCCACAGTCAGGGTGGAGACAACCGTAACGTGTTCTTTTGAGTCAAGGAACGGTCGTCTGCAGTCTGAACGCTATGTGGAGGAGGGAAGGCTCCTAGAAATGCCCTCTCAACTGAACCCAATCAAAAAAGTTTGGAACAAGTTTAGAGTCCAGAAATTATTCATGACAACAAAATGTCTCCCACTCTGCCGGCGGGAAAAAAGTAGGTCTTTTCCTCAAGTATGGTACAACTTATATTGGACTGGGGCGAGGGAAGCAAAACGGCACTATAGTTATTAGTTTTGTTTTCCTCCCCCACCTACAGTATGGAGGGACTTAGATGCTTCATAGACAATAGACTGGGGATATCAGGCCAGTCTAGACAATAAAAATCAACGCCGGGGAGTTTTCTTCTGAACACAACTGTTATGAATTCAAAGAAACTAGCTTAACCCCTCAGACCCGGTTGGGCTCTGAGGCACCCATAACAAACACCCCCCGCGGAACCCGGTAGGGCTCTGAGGCTCCGGGTGCTTGCGTATATGCTTTCGAATGGCGCGCGTACATTTTTGTTGTTGTGGGGTGGTAGACAGCGCCACCAGACGTAAACTACGCTGCGGCATCAGTCTCTACCCAGACGCCATCATGGATAGTACACCAATAAGTGATTCCGCTGTGTCCGATACCGGGCTCCCTACGACGCCCGCCCAAGCTCGTCGTGTCTTACGCAGACGACACCGCCTAAATGTGTTATCTCCAGGAGGTATTGAGGAGACATTGAGAGTTTATGAGCGTGCTGAAGGGGAGCATATTGTTGATGATGAAGACAGTGATAAATCGTCAAATTATAAGTCTAGTGATTATGGCGATGACAGTGACAATGGTACGCAATTTAGGGGATTTGCGAGTGAACATGAAGGTGATGTAACAGCTTTCGCGGAAGCTGTTGAAGGTGAAGAGAGTGAAGTGGGGAAAGTGAGTGAGTGGGAGAGTTCAAGGTCAATCTCCAAGTTTCACTTGAGTGACACGACTCCAAGCCCTTCGCCAGCTAAATCGCCTTTCAAGCTACGCTTTTATAAGAAACAGGTACTTGAGAAGGCGGCCGCGGTAGCCAGGGAAGAAGCAAAAAGACTTGGTGAGGATGAGGCTGTGAGTGAGGGTGAGCGTGGTGACTCATCTCGCCTGCCATTGTCTCCCTTATATACCCAAGCCACCAAAGATGACCCGGGCGCCCCCCATTCTTCCCCACCACCCCCACCACTGCCAAGGGTTGAGGACCCCCCACTATCGGTCTATTTGCCTCCTAGGTCCCCCGACAGGAGACCTACTGCTGCCGAAATGGGAAAAGGCAGGAAATATGTCAAAAAAGGACAGCAAACTAGGCGGGCTTTGTTCGAGGCTCCCGCGGCGTCCACCCCTGCCAGCCCCAGCCATACGCCCCCGCAACTTTCCCCACGGTCCTCCCCACCTCTCCAGCCATTAACATGTCTTCCTGACGAAGTTTTTGAGCTCGCATCACCAATACCTGGGCCTAGTGACAGTGGAACATTGCTTCCTGCCACTCGTCGCAGGCAAAGGAGCCCAGAACCTCGGGGGGACATAGCCTCACCTGCCACTCCTTCCCCACCTCGCCCCCCCGCACGCCGCCCACGTATCACTCGTTCCCCGCCAGATTATGTGAGGGACACTGACGATGAAGGGCACCTCACAGATGACTCTGGCCATGACTATATAGGTCCACCGTCAGGGCAAGATGACCACTCTGACGACGACGACTACATGGACATGGACGACCCTCAACCCATCCGCTCCACCCGGGGGCGTCGTGCTGTGGCCCGCCCTGGCCGCCCTAGGGCGCGCGCCTCCCGAGTTGGCCGTGGGCGTGCTGGGCCACCACCTGGAGCTCCTCGTGTGCGTCGCCAAAACCCATTCTACGTTTTCCAGTGGGAAGACCTGGCTGACGGGGAAGATTACAACCCTGATGTGCCAGCTTTTGATGAGGTACAGGAGGGTTTAGGAATTACCCCCAATTTTCCCGCAGGCCCCAATGCTCCACCACATGAGCTTTTTGAGTCCTTTTTTGATGAGGAGGTTACCGGATTTGTCATCAAGGAGACCAACACGCAGCACCAATTCCAGGTCCACATGTTTGACAAGGTGACCAAGGGCCACATGAGGCAGTGGACCCCAGTGACTCATCACGAGTTCATGGTCTTCCTGGCACTCACCATACTAATGCCTCATGTCAAGAAGCATAGGTTGCCTGACTATTGGATCACCAATGATCTCATATCCACCCCTGCCTTCGGGAAATATATATCTCGCGACCGGTAACTTGACATCCTCGCAGCGCTCCATCTTGTCACCAACACCGACGTCCACTGCCCAGACAAGCTGTGGAAGATTAGGACGTTGTACGAGATGATGCGACACCGCTTCTCCTCCTACTTCAAGCCCTTCTGCAAGGTCATCATTGACGAGTCTCTTGTGCTGTTCTGGGGAAAGCTCAGCTTCTGGCAGTACATCCCCTCAAAGAGATATCGCTTTGGCATAAAATTCTTTGTGCTGTGCGACTGCCGAACTGGCTATGTCCTGGACTTCCTGGTCTACAGCGGGAAGGAAGGGGCCGTGCTTGTGGACCCCCTCATTGGCTTTGGTGGAGCAGTGGTGCAAGCCATGATGGACCGCTATTTCCATAAGAATCACGTCCTCTACACGGACAACTACTACACGTCCCCCACTCTCTCAAAGTACAGTAGGGTCTCACATAAAACGAGAAATTGGTCGATAAACGAGGGCGTTCTATGCGATTTTGTTTTATGTGAACACAGCATTTTGGTGGCCCAATATCGTCAATGTTCACTGGAAGCGTAAATTTCCGTCAGGAGCGTACGATATTTCGTACGTTTTGTACGATATTTCGGCGCTCTATATGAAAGCGTACGATATTTCGTACGTTTTGTACGATATTTCGGCGCTCTATATGAAAACTCCTCGGATTTGCCCCACTTTGGCGGCGGACTCGTTTTATGTGATCACATTCGTTCTTATCGAAAATTAAATATTAATATTTTAGGTCGCTCGTTTTAATCGAGACTCGTTTTATGTGAACACGTTTTATGCGGGACCCTACTGTACCTCCATGAGCGCAAGACGGGAACTGTAGGCACAGTATGAGGGAGAAGGAAGGGCATGCCACCTTTCCCTCCAAAGACCAAGAAAGGCGATGTGTTCTGGAAGAAGTCGGGGCCCATTCTGGCTATCCACTGGCACGACCAGCGGAAGGTTAACCTCCTGAGCACCATCCACAAGGGGGAAATGGTGGAGACTGGCAAGGTGGATCGCCGCACCCAGGCCAGGGTGACCAAGCCCGATGCTGTCATGGACTACAACATCAACATGAGGCTGGTTGGACAAGTCCGACATGCAGATAGACTTCATTGACTGTCTGCGTACCTCGTGCAGATGGTACAAAAATTCTTTCTGCACATGGTGGACATGTCCATTCTGAATGCCTACAATATATACAAGCTTCGGAATGAAAACACACCCAGGAAGTTCAATAGCCTGCGGAGGTTCCAAAAGCAGGTGTTGAAGGAGCTCCTGGAGAAGTATGCTATGCCACAGAGGGCAGTGGCACATGCTGGGCCCGCCGCTACTGACCGCTTGCACTGTGCATATTATATGAATATGCACAGGCTCATTTCCCTGCCTCTGACAGCAGCAGGAAGAAAGCAGCAGAAGCGGTGCCATGTCTGCTACAACACCAGGCTGAGGGCGAGGTCAGAGAAAAAGTCCACCATGGAGTGTGTGGAGTGCAAGGTGCCACTCTTTGCTGAAGGGTGCTTCTTTGATTACCACTCCAAGCAGGAGTTCTAATCATTGTGAAAGTACCAAAGACAGTGACAATATGTATATATATAGGCAATAAGTGGAAGTAAAACAATTTATTCTAATACAAAAGTCAAATGTATTATGAGAAAATTGATACAAATACAATAACTCCATAATAATATGTGAAAGTGACACATAAATGTATATAATAAGTGACATTCATATGATTAGAACCTATAGAAATATAGAAATCAGTGAAAAAAGACCCAATAAATTGTATATCAAACGTTTACAAAGCATATAACTAAGTGAAAGTGACACAAGACCTAATATTTGATGGCCAAAGTATAATAAACACCTGTGATAACGAATAATCAGTGCCTACTATAACAATAACCTACCTCAATTACTAATAAAACGTACGGTATCGAGTGAAAATGAGCATTATCAGTGACAGTGACACTCTATAAAGCATATTTACCAAAGTGAAAGTGACACAAGACCTAATATTTGATGGCCAAAGTATAATAAACACCTGTGATAACGAATAATCAGTGCCTAATATAACAATAACCTACCTCAATTACTAATAAAACGTATGGTATCGAGTGAAAATGAGCATTATCAGTGACAGTGACACTCTCTAAAGCATATTTACCAAAGTGAAAGTGACACAATACCTAATATTTGATGGCCAAAGTATAATAAACACCTGTGATAACGAATAACCAGTGCCTAATATAACAATAACCTACCTCAATTACTAATAAAACGAACGGTATCGAGTGAAAATGAGCAATATTAGTGACAGTGATACCCTAATACACATACTTTATGTAATTGGCCTCAAAATAACTATAAAGATATCAAATAAACATCACATTGTCAATATCAACCACTAAAGTCGTCTATGGGAGGCAAACACTCTGGCGCGAGGAGCGGCTAGGTGCGTGGTAGCCGGGGCCGGGGCGACGCATCCGAACGCGGGAAGAATTTGCCGCCGAAAATCACTCTACTTCCCGCGCTCGCCATTATGCAACCACTGGGGCTAGAGACCTCTACTCAACGGCATTCTACAGAGGAAGGTTTGTGGAACATTTTATTTTTTTATTCATAACAATTCAATATTAATTATTTAGTATTGGTTCCTTCGTCAATGACGAAGAGCCTATACTATATATAGGCTGAGATTCCGGGACCCGTTCGGGATTCCCCGGAGTTCTTATCACAACCGTTGCGTATATAGCATAAAAACAATCCTTGGTTAATACCCATTAAATCTTACCAAGGGCTCGTCATTGAAAATGAATACCACTAGAAATAAAATTTAAAGAAAAATCTATCATTTCAAACCTCCCGGTGCCTCAGCCCTCCAGCTGTGCTGTCGTTATGCTTCCCTTGCACGTGATGCCAGACTTTCTAGCGTGTTTATCTGCCTCTTTACGGTTGTGATCCAGGTGAGTCGGATGTGTGCCCCCTTGCTCTGGGCGTCTCGGCGTTTGCCTGGCTTTCTCACTCCTAGTGAGTCCTTGTTATATATTATTTGAGTTAGGTCCAAACATGAATTGAGTAATCGCCCTGTATGTTTCAGAGGGCCACCGTCCACGCCTGTCCACACCGAAAGTATATGGATACTGCTTCGCCATTCTTTATATTTGTTGTTCGTCGTAGTAAGTGATTATTGTTATACAGTATTAGGCTATATCCTATACAATGCTTGCCTTTAATTATTTACTTATCGTAGGCTATTATTCATCTTATTCGTGTGCCCTCAGGATACACGTTGAACTCTAAGGATATTATTAATTCAAAGTTTTCTTTGTCGTAAAGTAGCCTACATTATTTCCTGAAATTTTACTAGTATTAAATTTTTCAAAGTCGCTTCACTTTTATAAGTCGCTTCACTTTATAGTTTGCATGCTTCTAGCATTACTTTGAGCTGATAGGGTCTTAGCTAGACTTATTGATTCCCTTATATGTCCCATTCTTGTACCAGTACTTATTTTTAAGGCCATGCTTTGTTCGCCACCTCGGGCAAGTGTCCACGAGGGCGGCCAATAGGCCTAGCTAGCTCGGCTTCCCTCTACTGAATTTTACATGAGGGACCAATTATTCTCTTCCTATATGAGTAATATGTTATGAAGTGCTTCGATACCAATGATTCCTAAGAGTTTGCATGACCAAGTTCAAGAGCACCAACTAAACCTATACAATTTGCATGCTTCGAGTCCCGGAGTCGGCGGGGCTCCTGTGTCCCTCCGTTCTCTCCGGGTCTCCGGGTTTACAACTCTGGGTACTAAATGGTTTCGAGTAAATAAAGTATAAGCACAACACAATTATATGTTAATTTCTTAAATAGAAAGAGTTTGCAGGAAACCAAATTGAGCAACAAGTTTCCTCCAGTGCAAGAGCACCAACACAATTATGTGTTAATTTCTTAAAATACAGTAGAAAGAGTTTGCATGTGAACAAATTGACCAACAAAGTTTCCTCCAGTGCAAGAGCACCAACTAACCCTATACAATTGCATGCTTCGAGTCCTGGAGTCGGCGGGGCTCCTGTGTCCCTCCGTTCTCTCCGGGTCTCAGGGTTTTAGACCTCCGGGTACTAAATGGTTTCAAGGAAACCGAGGAAAAAAAAAAAAAAAAAAAAAAAAAAAAAAAACGATGCACAAAGAAGTTCCGGTTACATGGAGAAACAAAGTTTTCCTCCAGGTGCACAAAACACCAACAAAACCAAGAACGAGTGCTTCCTCCGGGTACTCCGAGTAATACAAAAACCAAGGAACCAAAAGTTCAGGTTAAATTAAGGAAAGAGAGCTTCCTCCGAATACTCCGGGTACTACTGAAAACCAGGGAACCAAGAAGTTCAGGTTAAATTTAGGAACAAGGCTTCCTCCAAGTAGGCCTACTCCGGGTACTAGGGGTACTCAGGGTACTCGCAGCAATACTGAACTCCGGGTACATACTGAAAATCCAGGAACCAAGAGGTTCAGGTTAAAATTAAGGAACAAGAGCTTCCTCCAAGTACTCCGGGTACTCAGGGTAAACACTGACAACCCAGGAACCAAGAGGTTCAGATTAAAATAAGAAACGATAGCTTCCTCCAAGTACTCCGGGTACTCAGGGTAAACACTGACAACCCAGGAACCAAGAGGTTCAGATTAAAATAAGGAACGATAGCTTCCTCCAAGTACTCCGGGTACTCCGGGTAAACACTGACAACCCAGGAACCAAGAGGTTCAGATTCAAATAAGGAACGATAGCTTCCTCCAAATACTCCGGGTACTCCGGGTAAACTGAAAACCAAGGAACCATGAGGTTCAGGTTAAATTAAGGAACGAGAGTTTCCTCCAAGTACTCCGGTACTCCGGGTACTCCGGGTACCGGGGGGGGGGGGGGGGGGACAATGTTTTCCTTCAGAAATAAACATCCGATGTACCAAAAGGTTCCGGTTAAATTAAAGACCAACGTTTCCCTCCGAGTTCTCAATGTAGAACAATGAATGGAAAAAGAAGGGAGGAGAGTACTCCAGTGGCATTTATGATAGCCTATAGACTATCCCACTTAAATCCATTCTTATATACGATGTAGCGAATATGCTACCCTACTCTAAATTCTTTAAAACATTCATAGGGCCAGCAGGCTACTCGACATTGCATGAGCCTTATACATAAGGAACTGGGACATGCTTTGGTTCTTTGCTCTTATACTATGTAACATTGATTCTTAGCCTTTTTTTGACAGGTGGGCTATAGCTCTCCTCAGTAATCTCCGCCCCCTCACCTGAGCCACAACTGACGAGGTATGTACGCCAGATGTCTTGTGTGAATCGTACATTGACTAAGTGGGCTCCTAAAAAATTTACAAAACAGCAGCGGGGGCGACTCAGGTATTACTAAACATTTGGGATGAAGTGAAAGTTTATTTCTCAAGCGAGCGCACGATCACGGAAGCGGCCAATAGGCCTATCTCGAGCATCACTACTGAATTTTATAATATAAGAGATAGATGATCTCTTCCTATATAGATATATAGATATATAAATATTATATTATGAAGTTTTTCGAGGGATTTACTTCATTTTTCAACATATAAGCGGGGGGCCAATGGTTCCGATATTGTTGACCTATAAGGAACAATGTTCCTCCGGATACTATTCCTATTTTTAAGCCAAATATTGACTCGATATTATGAAGTTTTCTCACGCTCGTCACATCGAGCGCGGAAGTGGCCAATAGGCTATAGCTCAGAGCCTCACTCTACTGAAAGTTACAGCACAAGAGATAGATTAGTATCTTCCTAGATATAAGTATTATATGAAGTTTTGCAGTGGATTTACTTCATTTGTCATTTTTCAATGTATATGCTGGGTGCCAATAGTGTGGGCAATTATTGAACTACTGTATAAAGGAAAAGTTTCCTCCGGGTCCTATCCCTATCATAAGCCAAATATTGAAATTATATTATGAAGTTTTTCGATGGCTTCACTTCATTTTTCAATATATAAGCCAGGTGCTAAAAAGTTTCTGCTTACTTATGTTAGCACTTCTGACATGGAAATAGTTCGGAAACTTCGAGCCCTGGAGTCGGCGGGACTCCTGTGCCCCAGTGGGCTATTAGGGACAGATGAGGAGCAAAGCTTCCTCCGGATACTATCACTATTATAAGCCCAATATTGAATTGATATACACGGACTAACCAATGGTGTCGGGGTACAGGGTACCCAACGGACCTCCGGTGACATTGATAATCTACTGATTATTATTATTATTATTATTCCATTGTTATAACTTAAGTTCTGCAAATTGCAATTACAGTCTCTCGAATTGAATTGAACTGAAATAGACCTTGACTCTTAGCTACGGTCCACTCTCTCCGGTTCCGTATTCCCGATCGGGTTGCTATGAAGGTCTTCGGGCTTCACCTCCATCTCTGGGTGCTGCCCAACGGTGTGTCTTTCCGGGTCAATGATAAACATCTTTCCCATAGGTTCTCAATGGAGGACAATGAATTTATATAAGAGATAGCAGATACGCTACTCTACTATAACCTCTGTTACGGCATTCATATAGCCAATAGGCTATTCACCGCCAGGTGTTACCCAACGTAATTTCTTGTTGAGTCGCTGTTAAAAGTCTTCACCTTGGTTTCTCAATGTAGAACCACCAATGAGAGAAAGGGGGGGGGGGGATACTCTAATCATATTAATGATAACCATCGACTATCCCACTCTAATCCATCTTTATATAAGATACAGCCGATATACTACCCCGTTCTAACTCCTTTTACTGCATTCATATAGCCAACAGGCTACTCGGCATTCCATAGACCTTATGCATGACGAGCCGGTACATGATTTTGTTCTTTGCTCTAGTATTATGTAACATTAATTATTGGCCTGATGAGCAACAGCTCTCTCTTGTAATCGCCACGACTATTGTGCAGTGGTTCGGGTTCACAAGATGCAACAAATTCCCCCTTCTTGGGCGTACGAAGTATGTACGCCATCTGTCTTGTGTTGATTGTACGCTAGCTAGTGGGCTACTAAGAAGTGTACAAACTGTGCACCCTTTGTGAAACATCACAACCTGATTGGCCACATAACTGCGGCTGGGGCGCCTTAGGTTTTGCTCAATATTTGGAGAGATGTAAAAGGTTACATATCCTAAGTCCCAGACATTATCCATAATGCCTACGTGAGTTTCCTAAACATTCTTTTGCCCACGTCCCAACGAAGTTGGAGACCCTGTTCCAAACAAAGGTTCTAGCAGCAATTAAGTCCAAGTTTAGTCAGAGACAAGAGTCTCTTGACTCCCCAGGTTAGGCTGTCCTCTAAGCTAATGCCTTCTACGCTACCTACTGTTCCTTTACAACCTGTCCTTATATGAATAAAGACCACCACACCGCCTCGTCCCTCAGGGTCAATTGGTCCTAGTGTTCCCTAACCGGTGAATCAGTAGCGATTCCCACCCTTGACAGGTGGGGCTATTCATAACCCCTTCACTTCGGGTGCCCTTGAGGAGGACCTGGGGTTTCCCAACAAGCCAATGCCTTTGCTTTATGATCCTGCCTGAGTTTGACAACTAATCGGTGATCCTCCTATTCCGGAAGACGCGGAGACAGGTATCCCTGAACTTTACCAGGTCCCTCAAGCCGGGGTCCTCGAGGTAAATGAGTTAAAACATCTGCGAGCAAAAGATGCTAAAAGGTGGGGAATGGAAATAGTCGTGCCTCCTTTCCCTTCCAGGTCTGATATTCAGTTTTGTGGACAACCCTGCCCCAATATTTTCTGCCACAAAATCCTGGTAGCCTTGGTCAGATTTTTCTAAGCTTGCTGCTCTTAATGCTATAAAGTCCCTCCTCAATGTGTTCTACAAAGATAGAAACTGTTGCTACAGACCCTCAGTCTCGCATGTTACCTTCAATGGAGTGGGACAAGGTCCGTGGGTGGAATGGGCAGTAGAGGCAGCAAAATTTGCTCTAGCCATCACTGCAATTGCCCCAATAAAGTTCCAAATGAGGAACATAGATTTGCTGCTTGTCATATGTGATCTGCACAACAATACAATGATACTTTCACCAAACGTCATAGAAGTAATCAAAGAATGATTAAAGCCGATGGTATTAGTGCCAGTTCTAAAAGAAACCACAGTTTTCCTATCCCGCACGTTTCTTGTTCCCAAACGAGACAGCTTAAAGATGAGACCAGGCAGAGACCTCTCCTCACTCAAAATTACAGATTTTGCATGCTCACAGTGCCTCGGATACGGCTACTCCTTCATCAGGACGTGTGACTGATAACGTTGAACCTCAAGGATGCCTTTTGGCGATCCTATCTTACACCCTAAATCGAAGGCCTAATAGTCGGTAACCACTATCAGGCAATGGGCGTCACACTGAAAGAGTTTTACTACCATGACTAAGTAAGAAGACAAAGCATTTTTCTTCTATAGTAAATAGTACGAGTTGTATGTACTGCATTAGTCTGGTTCTCCTTTCCTCCGTCGGAATCTCCAAAAGGAATAAAAGGGGGGTGGTGGGGATGTAGAACATAAATAAGTATACGAAGACAAAGAGTTTTCTTCTATAAGGAATAAGTACGAGTTGTATGTACTGAAAAAGTATGAACAACTAGTTCATTTTTTGTTTTTTATGCCAATGCAAGCAAGAAATGCGCTTGCTAACTTGTTGCACAGCTTCAGGAGCATTATAGTATGAGATGCTTTGACATTAACCCATCAGACCCGGAAGGGCTCTTAACCCTTCCTACCCGGTCTGCCTTAGGTAAGGACAGCACGAAAGAAGGGCCGCTACCCGGTATGCCTTATCTAAGGCATGAGCTTAATAGCCTAATTAAGCTTGGTCTGAACGCCGTGCGTACGACGTATGTCAACAAACCCAAGCGTTCGTCACCGCACCTCCGAAAACAAGAAGACTCCTCAATGTTATTGTTCTGACGTCATGACGAAATTAGTGTCTGAAAAGCCCGCATATTGGCTCCACTGAAATCATCATCACAACTGAACCAGTTGACTTACAGAGCTCTACTCAATGCCAAAATACAGATTGAAAACCGCACTACGATTATAGATGAGTGGGAAAGTTCTAGCAGTGAAAATAAACATAAATACGGTAGCCTAGGCCTAGACGTTTTTCAGCCATTTCGCCCGGGTAGGGGCGACCGTCATTGGGTAAGACAGCCCGGGGAGGAAGGGTTAAACACCCATAAAAAACACACCCGAGCTACCTGGAAGGGCTCTGAGACACCCATGAGCTGCTTGGTGTGCGAGGCGTACGTCCGACGCGTGTAAACAACAGCCGGCTGGACCGACGCCCCGCATCTCCGGCCACAAGAAGGAGTGCGTCGCTTGTTCGTGTGTGCCTGTATGTTATTGTTAAGTATCGAAAAGTAGTGTAAAGTGGCTGTTTTTGCCATAAAGTTATCTCCAATGAAATCATCATCACAACTGAACCAGTTGACTTAGAGAGCTCTACTTAACGCCATTCTACAGGTACGAAACACATCTACGCTTGGGGATGCGCGGGAATGCGGAAGCAAGCCAAATAACAAAGATGCGGTAGCCTAGGCGTAGAAGTTTTTCGGCCAAAACCCCCGGGTTTCGGGGAATACTGTATACTGTATATATAATACATAGCCGGGGCTGGAGGGTTAAAGCATCCGTTCATACAAATTTTTACATCTTGTTCTCCTCAACACATTTTAAGTTATGACTATTCTTCCATCTTTCCTTCTTTATGAGGCTTCCCAGTATACCCGCCTCTTCTTTCTCTAATACAGTAATTTGAATTTCTCCCGGTGTCAGCCTATCTGTTAATTGGTTCTCTCTGGATACGTTGAGCATCTGATGTCCCACCTCCGGTCGTGATATTCTAGGCTCTTCGTCATTGACGAAGGAACCAATACTAAATTACGGGTTTGACAACCCGTAGGGAAGGAAGGAAAACCTTCTATTTAGGAGTGGTTCCGTAGTCAATGACACAAAGGTTCCCTCCCACCTTCCCCTTCCCATGCACATGCCCAACTTGATATAACATTTGAGGCAGATAAACACGCTAGAAAGTCTGGCATCACGTGCAAGGGAAGCATAACGACAGCACAGCTGGAGGGCTGAGGCACCGGGAGGTTTGAAATGATAGATTCTTCTTTAAATTTTATTTCTAGTGGTATTCATTTTCAATGACGAGCCCTTGGTAAGATTTAATGGGTATTAACCAAGGATTGTTTTTATGCTATATACGCAACGGTTGTGATAAGAACTCCGGGGAATCCCGAATGGGTCCCGGAATCTCAGCCTATATATAGTATAGGCTCTTCGTCATTGACTACGGAACCACTCCTAAATAGAAGGTTTTCCTTCCTTCCGTACGGGTTGTCAAACCCGTAATAACGGAATTTCGAATACATACTGAGCGAGCGAGGAGAGGAAGGACTAGTGAAGTGTTTTGAAGATAAATTGGTGTGGTGGAGGGGTGATATATATTGTGAGAAGAGTAGTGTAATCAACGGGTCAGCTGGAGTTGTAGTGATTGTAAACGAACATGGCGGACGGAACGGCGGGAATTTCGGAGACGGAAGAAAGGTTAGGATGGTTTCGTGGGTTTAGGAGCACAGATAAGAAGGTAGAAGAGATTATTAATGTTGTGAAGGATTTGGAAAAGTGGAAGTGATACGGAGAAGTGGAAGGGGGACATTGGTGAGAAAATCAAGGTGTTGTGCGAACTATGTGGTGCGTCGGGTGGGGCAGGGAATAGGCTTAGTGAAGGAAGCGAATGTAGGCCTATTTCGGAAGTTAATAGCAACCTAGAGATGGTACTAAAAAAGGTAGAGGAATTGGGAGCAGAGAATATGGCATTAAAGGAGCAGCTGAAGGAATACGAAGGACGATTCAAGGAAGTGAAGGAGTCAACTGCATGGACGGTGGTAGGTGAACAGAAAGTTAAGGATTTGGAGGAAATTGTGAAAGAACAAAAGGAGGAAATGAACAAGACAAAAACAAGTTTTGAGAGTGCAGTCGTAGGAGTCATGAAGAACAAGGAGAGTGTCCATGGACAGGGATAGATATGTGATCATGCATGGAGATATAGAGGCTCATATGAATGATAATGGAGTGAGAAAAGTGAGAGATATGGAGAAAGTGAAGGAGGTCATGAAAGCTGTTGATGTTGTTGTTGATGTTGTTGTTGTTGTTGTTGTTGTTGTTCCCTAAGCTGCCTGGCCGAACAGCCCCGAGTCCCTGAGGAAGGCCATGGCCACGATCGGGCTTTCCCACAGAGCTCTCATTGAGTGTAGATTGTGTTGTTGGCGTAAGTGGTTGTGTGAAATGCAGTCTTCTATGATGTGTTTAATGGTATGGGGTGCTGTGTTACATCCCGGGCAGGCGTCGACAACGGAGTCATCCAGTCTCTTCTGATAGCTCAGGAGAGCTGGATGGTGTCCGCATCTCAGCCTGGCCAGGTGGACTCTGTCCTCGCGAGGAAGGGAGGATTCGGAAGGATGGATTTCGGGAGGTCGTGCATGCAGCTGCGTGATGTCTGTGAGTGAGTGGATGGATCGGTGAGAGATATGAGTATGGATGTGCTTCTGGAAGTTGGTTCGGGGTGGGCAGGGAGGGAGAGAGGACAATAATTGTGTGTGATACCGTGTGCTGGGTGTTGTTTTGATATTTCTTGGTGTCTGTGGGTGTGTTGCCATGTAGTTTAGTGGGTGGTCTTGGTTCGTGGAGGCTGCTGCCAGGAATTGAGTGCCTCTCATGTCCAGATGGTCTTTGACTTTGAGGATTTTGATTTCTTGATGTAGGTGATCTGTGGGTGCAGTAGCTGTGCAGCCTGTAATGATCTTCAGGGCTTTGTTTTGAATAGTCTGTAAGGTCTTATGATGTGTTTCAGCTAGGTTAGAAGCCCAGGCTGGGCTTGTGTATTCCATCACTGATCTTATGTATTGTTTATATACTGTGGTGGTAGTTTCTTTGTTGTGTCCAAATTTTGTGTGAGCAAGTGACCTGAGGGCGTTAAGTCTGGGTGTCAGTTTCTTTTTAATGTTTGTGGTGTGCTGTTTGAATGTCATATGAGTATCATATGTTACTCCTAGGATTTTGTGGGTGTGTGTATGTGTTAGGGGTGTGTTGTTTATGGTGATTTGAGGGATGTATTCGTGTTCTCCTGTCCAACTTGTGAGCAGGGTTGAGGTGGATTTGGCTGGGGCTAGATTAAGTCTTCGTAGTGCACCAGCCATGTAGTGTGTTGAGGTAGGGTTGAAGGAGATCTGTTGCTCTTTTTGGGTCATGGTGTGAGCATGTGAGTGTTATGTTATCTGCATAGGAGGCTAAGTTTATTTGGGGCGTATTGGGTGTAGTTATATCGTGCATGTACAGATTGAAGAGTAAGGGCGATAGGACGGATCCTTGTGGGACTCCGTTTGGAAAGTTTCTGATTTTAGATGACTGACCGGCAAAAGATACGTGTGCACATCTGCCTGCTAGGAAGTTGGCCAGCCACCTTTTTGTGTTGTTGTGCATGTTTGTGTTGTAGATTTTGTTTGTTAGGTTGTGGCGGGGGATGGCATTGAAGGCTTTACTAATGTCGAGTGTGGCTAATAGTGATCTGTGTGGTGGTCTAGCTGAGTTGATGCCGTCGAAAACTCTTTGTGTAAGGTCTGTGAGAAGAGTGTTTGTGGAGTGCAGTGGCCTAAAGCCATGTTGTGTTGGAGCTAGGGGTAGGTCAGGTGTAATTAGTTGTAATACTAGGCATTCCATGACTTTGGAGGGGGAGCAAAGGAGTGTGATGAGGCGGTGCGAGGAGGGTAGCGTGGGGTCTTTGTTGGGTTTGGGGAATGTGATGATGATACCATGCTTCCAAATGTCTGGTATTGTGTTGTGTGAATAGCTGTAGTTTGATATATTACCTTTTGATACCTTTTGATACCTTTTGATGTGTTCGCCGCTCTTCTAGCGACACCAAGGAGCGCGACGCCCCTCGTTATGGGTGGTGATAGTGAGTGCTTGTATGCCTTGTGGTCCCAGGTGTCTGAGGTGTATGTTGCTTATGTTGTCTAGGCCACAGGCGGGTGAGTGCTTGAGATTGTTGATGATATGCTTTGTCTGGTGATTGGTGAAGGGTGTATAGTCAGGGTCTGTGGGGAATTGTCTCTTACGTCGGATGACACGTCGGTCGTCTTTGTGAGGTTTTAGGTGGCTGACATGTGAGAAGTGATTTGATGAGAGTGTTTGCTTGTTGTTTACATGAAGGAGTAGAGTCTGTTGTTGTGATTGCAGCATGTGATTGTGTTGTGTTGCTGTTGGAAAGTGTGATGCTGTTTAGTGTTTTGTAGAGTTTTTTGGGGTTTGTTTTGTGATCAAGTGTTTGTAGGAAGTTATTCCAATTTAGTTTTTGTTGTTCTTGTATTTTGTTGTTAGTTTGGGTGTTGAGTGCTTGAATTTGTTGTGTGATGTCTTGTGTGTGGGGTGCTGGGGAATGTTTCAGTATGTCGCGTTGTCTGATGAGGTTTTGAATTTCTGGTGTGAAGTTGGGGTTGTGTCTTTTTCTGTTACCTCTTGGAATGTGTTTCTTGTCAGCGTTTTGGATTGTTTTATTGAGTATGTGTACAGCATTGTTGATTTTAGTGATGGGTGTACTGTTTAGAGTTGTGAAGTGTTGTTCTGTCTCATTTGTGAATGCTTCCCAGTTAGCTCTTTTATAATTGGTGTATGTGTGTTTGTGGCTAGCTGGGGTGAGTCTGGTTTTGGTGGTGATAATGATCGGGAGGTGGTCAAAGCCTAAGGTTCTGACCACCCTCCAGGATGTTGTGGGGGCGAGTTCTGGGGAGCAAAAGGTGATGTCTGGAGATGATGGGTTATAGAGGGCTTGGTGAGGAATATGGGTATGTTGATGGATGTCGTTAAGGATGATGAGGTTATCGGTTTGGTTTTGTAGTACCAGCCCTCTGTCTGTGTCGGGGTTGTCGACAAACCAGGCCGACGTCTTGGCGTTGAAGTCACCACCCAGGATGATGTGTGGGGTGTGGGGTGTTTGTGATGTGTTGTAAGTGTGGTCTGTATTCCTGTAGGGGATGTTTGGGGAGGGATGTATGTGTTTATGATGGTTATGTTGGAGTTGTTGCCACTGCGTATTTTATTGACTGTATTTCTGTTGTGTTATCATTTGGGGGGAGGAGGGATTTGGTTTGTACACTGGTTACTATGTATGATATTTCTTTATGTACCAGGGTGATGAGTCCACCGCCCCCGCCGACAGCCCGGTCTTGTCTGATGGTGGTGAAATTATGAAATGTGGGTGTTTTTTGTGTTGTGCGGATTTGTTTCTTGTAAGATGGCAATGTGTATGTTGTGTTGTTTGATGAAGTGTGAGAGTTCGTGTTTCTTTGTGTTGATGCCATCTATGTTCAGTTGAAGAATGTTAATGTTATGTGCGCGATGTATGTTGGGTGCTGCTGCACGAGGATGGGGTGGGGGTGGGGGTGGGGGTGAGGGAGGGGCTGGGGGTTGGGATGGGTGAGGTGGGGGTGGGGATTGGGGAGCAGGAGATGGGGGTTGGAATGGATTAGGATTGGGTGTGGTGTGTTGAGTTGAGGATGTGGATGGTATGGGAAGGTTAGGTGGGTTAGGGAGGAGAGGTGGACGGGTTTTAGGGGGGGGAGTGGAATATATGGGAAGGTTAGGTGGGTTGGGGAGGAGAGGTGGACGGGTTTTAGGTGAGGGATTTGACTGGGAGAGGGAGGGGCATGAGGAACAGGTCCAGGTGTTTGTGTAGTGTTTCTTGGAGGCAAGTGTTGTGCAGGTGAAGTGGGTCCAGTTCCCGCATGAATTGCAGAGAACTGAACCCTTAGTATGGCGACTCGAAGTGATGGGTTTTGAGCAAGTTGGACATATGTATGTGTACGTGGGTCCTGGGTTGCTCTCAATGTCTCCGGCTAGAAGAAGTCTTCGAGAAATGACAGCCGGAGAGTCATTTCTCGGTGTAGGAAAAACTGTGTGATGTGTGTGTGTGGTGTGAGAGGTGTGGAAATTCCCGGCGCGACCGAAGCCGCTCCAAGGACCCGTGCCCCCAGGGAGGGGGCAGGGGATGGTTGTGACAGTTTGGCTCCCGAAACTGCTCCCCGCGGCCGGCATCCGGTTTTCCTCCACTGGTCGTTGATTTTGTCTTCGGCCGTGGAGGGTCGGCAGCCATCCGCGGTTGGCAGCCTCGGGAGGTGGCCCCATGGCGTAGACGCCGCCACATCAGGACCTGTTGTTGTTGTTGTTCCCTAAGCTGCCTGGCCGAACAGCCCCGAGTCCTTAAGGAAGGCCATGGCCACGGTCGGGCTCTCCCACAGAGCTCTCAAATAGTGTAGATTGTGTTGTTGGCGTAAGTGGTTGTGTGAAATGCAGTCTTCTATGATGTGTTTTATGGTATGGGGTGCTGTGTTGCAACCCGGGCAGGTGTCGACGACGGAGTCATCCAGTCTCTTCTGATAGCTCAGAAGAGCTGGATGGTGTCCGCATCTCAGCCTGGCCAGGTGGACTCTGTCCTCGCGAGGAAGGGAGGATTCAGAAGGATGGATTTCGGGAGGTCGTGCTTGCAGCTGCGTGTTGTCTATGAGTGAGTGGATGGAACGGCGAGTGATATGAGTATGGATGTGCTTCCGGAAGTTGGTTCGGGGTGGGCAGGGAGGGAGAGAAGACAGTATTTGTGTGTGATAGCGTGTGCTGGGTGTTGTTTTGATATTTCTTGGTGTCTGTGGGTGTGTTGCCATGTAGTGTAGTGGGTGGTGTTGATTCGTGGAGGCTGCTGCCATGAATTGAGTGCCTCTCATGTCTAGATGATCTTTGACTTTTAGGACTTTGGTTTCTTGATGTAGGTGATCTGTGGGTGTAGTAGCTGTGTATCCTGTGATGATTTTAAGGGCTTTATTTTGAATAGTCTGTAAGGTCTTATGATGTGTTTCAGCTAGGTTAGAAGCCCAGGCCGGGCTTGCGTATTCCATAACTGATCTTATGTATTGTTTGTAGACTGTGGTGGTAGTTTCTTTGTTGTGTCCAAATTTCGTGTGGGCAAGTGATCTGAGGGCGTTAAGTCTGGGTGTCAGTTTCTTTTTCGTGTTTGTGGTGTGCTGTTTGAATGTCATTTGGGTGTCGTATGTTACTCCTAGGATTTTGTGTGTGTGTGTGTGTGTGTGTGTTAGGGGTGTGTTGTTTATGTTGAGTCCCGGGATGTAATCGTGCTCTCCTGTCCAGCTTGTGAGGAGGGTTGCAGTGGATTTAGCTGGGGCTAAATTGAGTCTGTTTGTAGTGCACCATTCATGTAATGTGTCGAGATAGTCTTGAAGGAGTCTTGTTGCTGTGTCTGGGTTTTGGTGCGTGCTTGTGAGTGTTATGTCGTCTGCGTAGGAGGCTATGGTTATTTAGCTGTTGATGTAGATGGATGTGGATGGGATGGGCAGGTGGAGGAAGTCAGTAGGATAGGTAGATATAGAAGGGGGGAGATGAGACCTATAAGGGTACAGTTTAAAACCAGGGCAGTGGCAGAGACAGTGACAAATTTTAGTTGGAGACTAAACACAAATGAAGAACTGAAACATATAAGATTAAAGAAGGATTTGAGCATAGAACAAAGAAAAAAAATAAAGGAACTACAGGAAAAGGCTGATGAGGAAAATGGAAAGTTGGGTAAGGAGGATAAGAAGAAGTTTTTCTGGAGAGTGAGGGACGGGAAATGGAAGTGGTTTATACGAATAGAAGGGAGAAGGAGATCTGGGAGGGAAGAGAATGTGATAGAAGTTGTGGCAGAGGTGGAGAGCAGGGTGGAAGCATCTCGGGGAGAGACAGGAGAAGAAGAAGCTGCAGACACAGTACCGGTAGTGTGAGGGGGGGGAGTAGGGCACGGACAGGAGGAGTGGGATGATGTAGCTGCTGAAGGAATGGTAGAAAGATTAAGGATTATGTTTAGCAATGTTGATGCGTTTACCCAGGACAAGAAAAGAGAACTGATATGTAGGTTGCAGGATGAAGAGGAAAAACCTGATGTCATAGCCTTACAGGAAGTAACACCAAAAAATGCTAGAATTGAAAGGGAACTGGTGGAGTATAGTTTGGAGGGTTTTGAGTTGTATGAGAGGAATGCTATTAGAGCAGAGGTTGGAAGAGGACTGTTTATTTATGTAAGAAAAAAGCTCAAGGTAAATGAGGTGGATATGAGACAGCAGTATTGTGAGTATTTGTGTATTGAAGTAAAATGTGCAAGAGGGTCAATTCTAATTGCCTCTATATATAGAAGCCCAAATAATAGTAGGGAAGAGGATGATAACCTACTGAAAGCAATGGAGGAAATAGATAATAGAGAGAACAAATATAAGATTTTGATTGGAGATTTCAATTTGCCAAGGATCAACTGGGCAAATTGTACTACTCCAGCGGGACAGTGTAGCCTGGAAAACAAGTTTATAGAGAAAGTGAGAGATTGTTTTTTAACGCAACATATTACAGAGATGACAAGATATAGAGATGGGACGCAGGGGATTTTACTTGATTTGATCTTTAGCAATGAGGAGGATATAGTAGAACATGTCAATGTGGATAGCCCTATAGGTCGTAGTGACCATGCCTGTATATATTTTAGTTGCAATATTAAAACAGAGAGGGATAATAGAAGCAATACAAAAATATATGTGTATGATAGAGCAGATTATGAGATGTTGAGAAGGTGTTTGGACATTGACTGGGGGAATACTTGAACGGTGAAGACGCTGAAGGAATGTGGAGGAAGATTAGAGTCAAACTGGAGAATGCTATATCCAAATGTGTACCAGTAAGGGAATATAAGGATAAAACAAAATTAAGGAAAAGAACGAACCCAGAATTACCAATGAAAAGAAAGCTTTGGACACTGATAAGAAGAAAGAAACGATTGTGGGATAGACTAAAAGTGTTAAAAAAGAACAGGGGTCTAGTATAGAAGCTAAAGAAGTGGATTTGGAACGTAGACAAATAAACAATAAAATAAGGTGGGAGACAAGGAGGGGGGTGAAGGAGAGGGAGAGAGAGATTGCAATAAACGTGAAGGATAATCCAAAAATATTCTGGAAGTACATTCAGGAAAAGTTAACAAGAAGAGTAGGTATCCCAGAACTGATAGGAGAATTGGATGGTAGGCATAGAGCAGAAACTGATAAGGAGAAAGCAGAAGTGCTGGGGAAATACTTTGGGGAGGTACTAACAGTGGAGTCGGATGATGCAGTGCCTACTATTCCTATCAAACAGGCACCGGCACTAGAACTAATAGAGTTTTCCCATGCTAGAATAAGAAGGGCTATAGAAAAAATGAACAGAAGTAAGTCCCCGGGACCGGATGGGATACATCCAAGAATCATAAAGGAAGGAGGTGAGATGTTAGTAGTGCCATTAAAAATGTTATTTGAGGTATCTTTTAATACAGGACAAATCCCAATGGACTGGAGAGAGGCGAACATAACAGCTATTTTTAAGAAGGGAAAGAGAAAACATAGCTGGATTTATTAGTGGCCCCTCCATCATTGACGAACATGCCTATTACATAAGGCATCCTCTTCAAACACTAATCCGCCGTAGTTTGAATCTACCGCGCAGAGCATTTAAAAACTGAGGAGCCTTCATCATGAGCGCACGCGACCTCACTCATGGCTTCAGTCATTATGAATTGGGTTCTCACTACGAAAAAACTTCGTAAAAAATAAAAACAAAAAGAAAATAAGAATAACTATCCAATAAGCTTTCCATCATATCGTGGATGTACTTGTGTGGATTTCTGACCAGACGCTGATCCAGGCGTCATTCCTCCTTCTTTGCTCTGCGCTCAGCCTGCCCGGACGTTCCTTTCAGGCTCCGCTGGTTCCGCATTCGTGGCGTCCCTAGTGAGTTTTTTCTCATTTGTTTACTCTGGGATGTATCGAGTAAGGTTAGGATAGGCGTAGCAGGAGTGTCCTGGGCTGGTTGCCCGCAGTGCAATGTATTTTGGGTCGTATGTATGGGGCATCTATTTCGGATGTACCCTCGTGGTCCTGTTGTGGACACGTGAACTTTTCACAGTTTGGTTTAGTTGGTGATGCAGGCGGCTTTCATTACGCGTTAATTATTGCTGCCTTTTATCCTTCTGATGAGGTAAGCTGTTTGTTTGCTGACGTTCCCAGCGTATTTTTCTTCACTTAGTGAAGTTTTTTCTGGGTCCGTGTCAGGCTTCCCGGGGTTGGGAAGTTTTTTCGCTTCGGTGGTGTGTTGGCGGTGGTTCCTGTTGTGATATTCCAGTGTGTGTTTATATTTCAACTATTTCTTGCCGTCTACCTAGGCCTAGCCAGCCGCTCGTAGCTTTGGCCACATGTCTAGTGTTATTATTTATTTTATAAATATGCCCTACTGTGTCATGTGTATCCGGGTTTTAGTTGTGTATTGGCTAATTCCTCGGACTATTTTGTTTCCTGGTTTAGTTGTGTATTGGCTAATTCCACGGATTATGTTGTGACCTTGGTTAGTCGTGCGTGTCTCTCCTCGGGTCGTATTGTTCAGATGGTGTCTGTTCAGGGTGGGGTTTGCCTTCCGGCGGGTTTTTCTCGGTTTCACCGTGAAAAAACCTGACCGATGAGCAGTGTTAGGCCACACGTGGTTGTTAACACTGGCTGGTTCCCCGGCGGGGGAGGTGTCTGTGGCTCTCCAGGACTGCGTATCTGTGGGTGCCTGGTTTCAGGCCTCCTTTATTCCCGGCGGGATGGCTGTACCCATCCTTACATATATATTTAGTTATATATAAAGAAACGATGTTCGTGAGAACACTTGTTTTTTATAGGTTTTTCTACCTGGTTTAACAAACCACGGGGAAAAACCTAGCTGTTGTTTAGGCGTTCCTCCCCGGCGATCTTTTACAAAGTAGTGGGGTCAGGAACTTGTGGGGTTAACTTTTAGACTTCTCACCCGGCGGGTACACCTTAGCAGGGTGGGATAAAACGACTTAGGTCTCTTATAGTTAACCAATCCATGTGAGTGATACTCTGTGTATCGCCGCCTTTACTCTTACGGCATTTGAAGGATCAGTGAGGTTTAACCAAATCGATTTCCACACCCGGCGGGTGTCCCTAAGTTTAGGAACTAAGGAATTTATAAACAAATTCAATTTCGATTAACCTTAATTGGGTGATACTTTCAGTATCGCCGCCTTCTATTTTTACGACGATCGTTTGGGACAATTCGTTAAAAAAATCAGATCTCGTATTTTCCTGCCCTGGGCTATTCTACTAAAATATTTCAAGGGCCGGCGTCTTTATGAGGGGGGGCTTTGTTACAAAATTGAATCTTGAGACAGTCACCACCTCCTACAGACTATAAGTGCCATACTGGACCATTATATCAGAGGGTATTCTTCATGTTCTTAGCTAAGAAGACTTGTTTAGCCTCTTTATACCCAGCCGCGTGGCGGGATGTGTTAGCTGTGTCTTTGCATCCCGTTACCGGGCGGGATAATAACACTTGTATGCGAACACTTGGGTTAACCTTATGAGCATTAATTCCTGGAAATTTTCTTTATTTTTTCCAGAGCTGAGCTCCGGCGGACCAATACAGACCCGGCGGTAGTTCCTCTCACCAGTCTCTGTCATGGCTAATGTCACCCCCAGTTTTTGCCCTGTGCATTACCCCTACTTGCGCGGGTATCCCCATTTTTGCACATACCCTTTGCATAAGGTGTGTTAGATGTCTAGACCGTTCAAGGGGTCTCTGGGTTACAAGTAATTGTTCTTTTTGCTCCCAATTAACTAATAAAGTCCTGTGTGACAATGACAAGACCGCGGCGGTAGCGTTGAGAGAGGTCAGACAACAAATGTCGGCCTACACTACCATTGTCGCACATAAGTCACTTCAATGTGACAACGTCCCACTTGGGATAAGTTGCTGTCAGAGCACCCTCCCCCTAAACGTACCTCTAGAGTAAGGGGTTTTAAGCCGACAGAGACTAGCCAGGATTCTGTATCGTCTGTGGAGACGTTTAAACGCCCGAGAGAGCCTACTCCCCCGGCAGCCACCTCCTCGTCGCAGGCGAGATCGAGGTCAAGGTCTCCCCTCAGACAACGGTCTTCAAGTCGGGCCTCTTCCCCGGCTAGTAAGAAGTGCAAGACTGAAGCTTCCCCCAGGGACCATGGTGGTGATCCGTCCAAACCTAGGTCCAGTTCGCGGTCACACCGTAGCCATAAATCCTCCAAAAAGGATTCCCATAAGAAGTCCTCTCGACATTCTTCTAAGTCTAGTGCATCTCATCGTACCTCTACACCTGACAATGTTTCTGTTACAGCCTCAGAGTATAGTGAAGCGCCTGTCCCTAAACAAGATTTACCTATTGATATTTTAACCCTAGAAATGGAGAGTTCAGGATATTCAATAATTGAGAATGTTTCAGACTCTCAAGAGAGTGTAGGCCAGAGCCTAGGTGTTTGGCGTTTTGCTCAGCCAGGGTCTGTCCATCCACGTCCGACTCATACGAGTCACACAGTAGCCGAGGTCCACAGGGACGCGGCCGCCCCATCCTCTATCCCTGATTTATCTTGGAAACAAGGTGCCCCCGCCTCCGCGGGGTCTTCTCCCGAGGATCGGGGGGGGCAAGATGAAGTGTCATTAATTTCAGATAGGGAAGGACAAGGGTCAGGCTCAGGCCTGGACGCCGCCCATGATAATACTAATTCACCTGAAAGTTCTGCACCTAACCAGTTTGTTACAGCACAAGAAATTGATGGGTTACTTACTCATGCTCTATCAAAATTCTTTAATCAACAACGAGAAAACCCCACAATGGACTTGGGGGCTCCCTTGACAGGTTCTGCGGTACGGCCTCTGATAACGTCAATCGATTTATCTAAGATTCCTAACCCTCCTACTTTGTCACCGGCAGGGAGCTCTAAGCCAGCTACGGCGGCTTTTACTACGTCAAATGTCAGGGTCATTACGGATGTTAATCCACCCCCTCTAGACAAAGCGCCTCTTAGAAAGGTAGCTATGCCCCTGCTTTTATGGGCCAGACGAGTCATGGGTCCCTTTGAACCCCTCTAAGCCAGAGCTTGCCCAGCCTACCTTGTCAGGGGAACTCCCGGTACCAAGTGAGTGGTTTATCCAGGGAAATAAGTCTAAGAAATTAAGGGCATTGGATGCCTTGGGTAAGGTTTTGGATGTAAATATCAAGGCTATACCTAGTTATTATTATCAGGATTATTTTGTTTATGCATCTAAGCCTGCTTTACCCCCTGCCTCAGCTTCAAAACTTTTTTCAGACTGGTCTAAGCTGGATGGGTTTAATGATATTAAGGCTCTGTTGGCTATTACTCCTGAACTAGATTTACAGACCGTCACAGACGAGACAGCTAATCCAGTGTTGAAGGTGGGACAGTTAGGACCAGGACCTTGGGTGGATTGGGAGGTAGAGGCTCAGAACTTTGCAACCACTTTCACTTCTAAATCTTCCCACCAGATCCCTCAGGATACACATTCATGGTTCTCAATGCCGGTAGGTTCTGCCGGCGGAGTTCCGTCAGCTTTATTTTCCTTTTTTAGCTGCCCCTAAGATTAATCTTTGTGAACTAAAGGAACCATTCATTACCCCTACCCCTTCTCACCTAGACAGAGAATTTAGGCTAGGGGAAAAGCTTTCCGCCTGTTTTCACAGTACATAGTTTTCTCAACAGGTGGCTAAGTCTTTACTCAGGTCTACTCAGGCAATCGCAGACGCGGATGCTCGAAGATCAGTTGAATTATCCCGGCGTCTGATTCTTCAGTCGTCAATTCAATCCTTAGGTGACATACGCACAGCCTTACTTGAGGCGGTGCGAGCACGACAGGATCTTAGAATGTCATTAGTTCGCAAGCTGCCTGATCGCATTGCTAACCAGGTGGTTATGTCCCCAGTACTTACACCTTCTTTAATGTCCCCTGATGTATGGCGAACAGTGTTTAACATGGCACAGGCCGTGAAGCACAGTCCCGCACAGGCTAAGAAACCCGCATTTAACTTCCCCAAACCTAAGCCTCCTACTAAAGCTCAGCCAGGGGGTTCTAAGCCGTTTCTTCCGCCTAAGTCCTCCCAATCCCCCCTGGGTCAGTTCAGGCATAGACAGAGAGGGTTTTCAGGACAGAGGGGACGCGGCCAGTATAAGCCGGGTCAGGGCCAGTCTTCGGCCCACACCAGCCAGCCGGCGAAGCGGCCAACACCACCAAAACCACCATCAAAAAACTAAAGTCTTTCTCACTCCCAGTGCCTACTTTAGAGCCGGAGGAACCGAGGGAAGTACAGCCGGCGAACCCTTGTCTGCTAACTGGGTCGTTCCGAACGTGTCACCAAGCATGGCCGTTAAAAACATGGGCACGGATGGTGGCACGCAAAGGCATCACTTGGCAGTGGCTCCGGCGACCTCGCTTACGTCAGCCGACAACGGCAAATTGTGTTTCATTAGAGGTGGAGCTGCTGGTCCAGGAGATGATTGCCAAGAATGTCATCATCCCGGTACCCCCAGATTACCCTGTATTCACGTCAAAACTGTTTTTGGTTCCCAAACGGGACAGTGTTCAGATGAGGCCGGTCGTAGACCTGTCGTATCTGAATCTTCACATTTACAACGAGTCTTTCAGAATGTTAACAGTTCATCAAATCAGGCTAACACTTCCGCCGGGTGGCTGGATGTGTTCCCTAGACCTGACAGACGCCTATTGGCACGTGTCGGTCAACAAAAGATTTCAAAGGTTTCTGGCCTTGAGGATCAGGCACCAAAATTTTGTTTTTCAAAGGATGCCGTTCGGTTTGAACCTAGCACCTCGATTATTCACAAAATTAGTCAGGCAAGCCCTGATGCCATTGTTAAAACAGGGAATCAGAGTGTTGTGGTATCTAGACGACTGGCTGGTGGTGGCAGAGACACAACAATTATGCATAAAACATGTCAATATCATTTTAAAATCATGTCAAAACTCTAGGCTTCAAGGTAAATCTGGTAAAGTCAAACCTTGTTCCCTCAAGAGTAATTCAGTGGATAGGGCTGGTCTGGGACACCGCCGCTCTCACTCTGAGTCAGAGTGTGGACAATCGCAACAGGTTTCGCAGGAAACTGTTCAGGTTTCTTCACAGTCTGACTACGACACGAAGAGTCTGGGAGTCTCTGGTCGGCTCTCTCAACTGGATTCAGCTAACTGTCAAGTTGGGCCGGTTGAAAGTAAAACGATTAATATTGGAGGGCAACAAATATTTCCCACTCTTACCGGCGGGAAAATTATGGCCCATACCAAAATTAATCCACACCTTACTAGCGGTCTGGGCGAAGAGGGAAACATTGCACTCAATCATGTCATGGACCTCTCCTCCTCCAACGGTATGGGTAGACACGGATGCGTCAGGCACCATAGGGTGGGGATTTCAGTCAAATCAGGGGCACCAGGGTCAGGGACTTTGGTCCCACTTAGAAATGGCTCACTAGAATGTCAAAGAGTTACTAGTCCCATTGTATTTCCTTCAGGCTCACGGCTCGGCGTTACGGGGCAAGTCAGTGGCCTTCAGAATGGACAATCTGAATGCAGTTCACTGTATTCAGAAACAAGGTCAACGAGGTCAAGGAAGTTGCTACTCGTGTCGGAAGAGATTTTTGTCCTAGCCACCAGTCTAGATATTTATCTTCACGCATCTTATCTCCCAGGCGTAGCGAACGTCTGGGCAGACGCTCTGTCCCGGAGACAGAGCACGGACAGTAGAATGGGAGCTCAAGCAACCCATTTTCGACCTAATGATTGCGGAGCTCTCCCATCCACAAGTGGATCTTTTTGCGTCCGAGGAGACTCACAAGCTCCCTCTATACCTCACCCGCCGGACGATAACGCCGGCAGGGGGGCCAGACGCCCTAGTGACAGACGGGAACAGATGGAGCTCCATCTATCTGTTTCCACCGCCAGATGCGTCACTAATGTGCCACGTAGTGAACAAACTACGAGTTTATCGAGGCTTAGTCTCGCTAATCGCGCCCCTGTGGCCGGCGCAGGTGTGGTGCCAGCAGTTAATAATGTGGTGCCCGGACCCGGTATCGCTCCCGGTCAGGTACTTCCACTTAGACACGATTGGCAACCTAGAGACCTCGCTGACTTTTGCATTATGGACATTCAGGAGGCCAAGTGGCTAGCACCATACGGTAGGGATGTGACCAATAAATTGCTCAATCAATATACTCAGTCTACTAAGCGACAATATCAATCTCATTGGAAAGCTTTACTTCTTGGATTGTTAGAACGGAACAAACTGTACCCTCAGTGGCATTGGTTTTTAATTACTTGAACTATCTGTTTGAGCAGAAACGTTTATCTGTGGTTACTCTGAAGAATCACTTAACTGCGATTAGAGTGCCCTTTTTTTCGACCTTACAGGTCTATCCATACCGGTGGCGGAGGAAACAGGATTTATGAGAGCGTGTTTTAAACTCCGCCCACCTCCCCGTCAGCTCATGCCTACTTGGTCTCTGGACAAAGCTTTGTCTTTACTTCATTCTCGTCTGTATCAAAATACTGCAGACTTTGCTTTAATCTTAAAGAAAGCAGTTTTCCTTTTGGCTTTGGCCACCGGAAACAGAGTGTCTGAGCTGGCGGCGATGAGCAACACACCTAATTGTCTTAGGTTTGGTAGACTTAATGATTCCATTTCCATTGCACCCTCCCGGCGTTTGTAGCCAAGAATGAGCATAGTGCACACGTGTTTTCTGGATTCACGGGGCCGGCGTTTAAAAAGGGAAAGGTGCATCATAATTTATGTCCAGTGCAAGCTCTAACCAAATATTTAAGAATAGCTCCTCATAACCCCCAAGGTGCTTTATGGGTAGCGAGTACGGGTAAACGCTTACTTAAACGGCGATTAGCCTCTCTTCTGGTAGAAGTCATTAAAGAGAGTAATCCCGGCGTTGTGGGTAGGGCCCACGATTTACGCAAGTGGGCGGCCTCTTTACGTTTCCTGAAAAACTTTTCAGTTGAAGATATTGCGTCCACACAGTTGTGGGCGTCTAATCATACGTTTCTCTCTAGATACTTGTCAGTTGCTCTAGACAAACCTTCCTTACCATGTATAGCTTTAAGGCAGAGGGTCTAGGTGGCCCTGTAGTCACTTATGTTTATTTTCAAGGAAAGGGGGGGGGGGGGGGGGGTGCAGTCAGTTGACATAGGACACCCTAGACCCCGCCGGAGTATGAGAACTGTGATACAATTTAAGGTGAAAATGTGATATGAAAATTTCTCTGAGAGAATTTGTGCTAGTACAAAGTTTAGTACAAAACAACAGTGTTGTTATAGTAGTTTTAGCTGCGAAAGCAATGTAACATTAGTTCAATGGAGTTCATTAGCAATTGATCTCCACATGTATTTTGGGGTTTATGATGTGCACATATAAACTTATAACTTATTATTTGTCACCACTCGTTGAGTGGGGTGCCTTTTGTAACTACAGATCTGTGTTCAGAATCTTCAGGGTTACCTATTTTTGTCAGGCAGGCTTCTTTGAAGCACGCACCTGCCTGAACCCCCTTTTTCTTGTATATTTCCGGCGTACGCCGTATTAAATACATTTTTCAAAAGTAAGAATACTATGTGGTTGTTTTTATATCTGCTTTTCTAGAGTTATGATATGATTACGAATGTCCCCCTCCAGTCTTAGATATCAGGCATGTTCGTCAATGATGGAGGGGCCACTAATAAATTATAGGTTTGACCCCTGTAAGGAGATTAGGAAAACCTAATATTTAGTAGTGGCCCCGTAATCATTGACGACTGGGGCCCTCCCGACCGTCCCCTTCCCATTCGTTGATGTATTAAGGATTTTGGTTTACTTGATATGTCAGTGAAGGAGGAATGACGCCTGGATCAGCGTCTGGTCAGAAATCCACACAAGTACATCCACGATATGATGGAAAGCTTATTGGATAGTTATTCTTATTTTCTTTTTGTTTTTATTTTTTACGAAGTTTTTTCGTAGTGAGAACCCAATTCATAATGACTGAAGCCATGAGTGAGGTCGCGTGCGCTCATGATGAAGGCTCCTCAGTTTTTAAATGCTCTGCGCGGTAGATTCAAACTACGGCGGATTAGTGTTTGAAGAGGATGCCTTATGTAATAGGCGTGTTCGTCAATGATTACGGGGCCACTACTAAATATTAGGTTTTCCTAATCTCCTTACAGGAGTCAAACCTATAATATGGTATGGGAGGGAGAAGAAGAGAAGTAGTGGAGGAGGAGGTGGGGATCAGGAGGTCAGAAGTGTGGGAAGCCATGAAAAGAGTGAAGTTGGGGAAAGCACCAGGAACAGATGGAGTGTGTGGGGAAATGTTGAGGTATGGTGGTGAGATAGTGATAGATGGGTATGGAAAATGTGCAAACTAGCATGGGAGAAGGGGAGTGCACCCGATGACTGGAAGACTGGCATAATAGTCCCCCTATATAAGGGCAAAGGGCAAAGAGTGTGTGGTAACCACCGAGGAATATGTCTTCTAAGCGTAGTAGGGAAGGTATACAGTAGGGTAGTGATTGAGAGAGTGAGAGTGAGAACGGAGAAATGGATAGGCGACGAGCAGGGAGGTTTTAGGAAGGGAAGAGGATGTGTAGATCAGATTTTTACCCTGAATTGTGTTGTGGAGAAGTATCTGGAGAAGAAACAAAAGGTGTATGTTGCCTTTATGGACTTAGAGAAGGCCTATGATAGAGTGGATAGAGAAGGTTTGTGGAAAGTACTTAGAATATACGGAGTAGAGGGCAAGTTGCTGAAAGCAGTGAAGAGCATGTATGAGGGTGCAAAGGCGGCAGTACGTGTGGAGAGTGAGCAGAGCGAGTTCTTTGACCTGAATGTTGGTTTGAAACAGGGGTGTGTGATGTCCCCGTGGTTGTTTACTGTATATATGGATGGAGTTATGAAAGAAATACTATCAAGAGCAGTGGATGTTGGTGTATCGCTGAAAAGGGAGGGAATTGAGTGGAAGCTACCTATACTGCTGTTTGCGGATGATACAGTTCTGATGAGTGATAATGAATGGGAGTTGCAGGGTCTGGTAAATGAGTTTGGAACAGTGTGCGAAAAACGGAATTTGAAGGTAATACGGGGAAGAGCAAGGTTATGGTCTTCGAAAGGGGTGAAGTCACAGAGTGTGAGGTGAAGCTGAACGGTCAGAGCTATGGAGATCGTCAACTCTTTTAAGTATCTGGGCAGTGGTGTTTGAGTAAAGATGGGACTATGGATGAAGAGGTGTCGGGAGAGGGTACAACAGGGGAAGAGGGTTGTAGGAACGCTAAAAGCAGTAACAAGAAATAGGGTGGTCAGTATGGAAGTGAAGAAGTCCTTGCATGACAGTGTGGTAATCCCGACACTGACTTACGGAAGCGAAGCATGGACGTTGGTTGAGAGACTCTGACCAAGAGTGAGAGCATGGAAATGAATTACTTAAGGAGTGCGTGCGGAGTTACATGGAGGGATAGACAGACTAATGAGGAAGTAAGAAGGAGGTGTGGTGTGGAGGTAGATGTGCTGGAAGTGTGAAAAGGAACAATTGAGATGGTTCGGCCATA